>BMAW01054313.1:966200-1002610 GCA_019974015.1 Nephila pilipes
AAAAAAAAAAAAAAAAAAAAAAAAAAAGGAAGCGTGAAGATACACAAAATTAAGATCTAATTTTTACAACTATTATATTCTTCAATATCATAAATTTGATTTGACTATTGTGGGATTTATGAAAAGTTCATCTAATAATTAGAGTCACATTAACACATATTTTCACCTATGAGATAAATATCATGATATGTTTTCATTAATTAATAAGCATAATTTAAATATTTTTAAAAATTTGGTTGAATAATTAAATTATATTACATTAATCTCATTTTCAAATAAATAAGCCAAAAATAATTCAATTTTTGAAATAACGTTTCTATAACGAAAAAAACTTTTTTTTTTTCAAAATCCTTTCTTCGATGACATTTTACTTCATTTGATTCCATTTCATATTTAATTAATTACGTTTATCCCTAAAGTACTTTACAAATAAATAAGGATTCTCCCTTTAATTTTTTCATCGATTTAATTATGCTCTTTATTAATATCTTAATTAAGAAAGACTTATTTTGTATTTAAGTCTTTGAAAAAAATAGTAACATTTCAACTCATTTTTTTTTGTATAAATTTTTTCCTTTTATTTCAAGGAACTATTAGCATTTCTATTGTCCTACAATGAAAAATAAATGACAAGAAAAATTTTATTTTAATTAAAAGGCTGACATGTTTGCCTTTTTTTACTTTCAAATATAAATTGCTCAATAAGTTAAATAAATGTTTTCGACAACGGTAAACAATTAATAATTTAGGAATAAATTTTTTGAAAATTGTTTCTTAAAATATAATAATTATTTTGACAATTAAAATAATTTTACTGGAATAAAACAATTTTCAGTGTGCATAAATATCAGAATAATTTTCAATAGAAATGAAAGAAAAAAATAGAACTTTCTTTGTGCTTCGTTGGAGTTTGTGTATGTGAGAAGACCCTATACGTATTAATAAAATTTTACAGCAATAGTGAAGCCTATTATATTATTAGCTGTAGAATAAATTTTTCGAAAATGCTAAATGCTAATATTTCAATCTTAATTTTTATAGTTGGTTTGTAATTTTAATGTATTTGTTAATAAGTTTAGAAAAATCTCTAATTATTAAACTTAAGAAAAAACATTTGGAATCTATCAGAAAAGTAAAAATTGTAGAAAAAGTTTTCAATTACACATGGTTTTGAGTTAACAATTTTTCATTTATAATCTATAAATTTTCGACAGTACTGTTGACAACATTCCAATGCTGCTATTGGTTCTTGAAAATTGTTAGTTAGTATTGATAGTAATATTATTTTCATAAAATATTTTTGATCTTAATTCGTATTCAGGAGTAGTAAAATATTTTTTGAAGCATATTTTTGGGGAACAAATGTGATGAAAATTGAAATTTTAGTAAATCTAATGTACGAATTGAGTTTATTCAATTTTATTCGATGCCAATAATTTGTATTGAAAAATAAATGGTATCTAATCAAACTGCTTAAGAATTGCTAATTAGTATATAATTCCTTTTTATAATTTAAATTAATTTTCCTTTTGAATTAACATTATTTTTATATCCGATAAAATGAATATATTTCAGTTTGTAATTTATTTCGTTCACAGTTCTTTTACTTTTGAAATTTTTATGTTAAAGCAGATACTAATTTAAAGAACTATTATTTTCCGAATAAATTTTTATAACTTTAAGA
The DNA here is from genome assembly GCA_019974015.1 of Nephila pilipes. Taxonomy (NCBI): domain Eukaryota; kingdom Metazoa; phylum Arthropoda; class Arachnida; order Araneae; family Nephilidae; genus Nephila; species Nephila pilipes. The sequence continues at coordinate 967,885 of BMAW01054313.1, forward strand.
AATAACTATTAGGGAAAATTACTATTAAATCACTTAAAACTTCCTGAGAGCTCTAATAGCTTTACATTTGAAAGCAAAGAACATTTTCACCAAAATAAGACAAAATATCAAACATTTTTTAACTAAGCAGCTTTTGCAGTAATGTAATAGTGGTATTAGAAAAAAAGAGTAAATGTTCATTTTTATATCACTAAAAAGACTGTGATTCTTAGAGGGAACGACTTATTTATCCAAACTAATGCAAACCATTATGAGGTGCTATTATGTAGTATAGGGGAACATTAAAAATGAACATATATAGCAATTTAAAGAAGGAAAATTCTTCTAAAGCTCGTTCAGAGACAAATAAATGTGATTTAGTTCGCCTTTACCTTCGGAGTTTATTTCATTAGCTACTCCATAATAAGGATAATAACTCTAGAACTGCCAAGATGCTCTTGTATACATTAAGTTGTTTTTCTTCTGAGATTTTGTTATTCAGTCAACAAGAAGTATTTACTAACGCATATGTGTTCGTATTTTATAGCATTTATATGCTGAATTCTGAAATAGTTCTTGAATGCGAAATTTTGAAAAGGATGTTATTAAAGGTTATGTGGATAATTTATGCATTTATTTCTTTTACATTTAAAATACTTAAAAATGTAAAAAGAAAATATCACAACGCGTCATTTTATTCGCTATTATTTTCTGAAAAAAGTAGCAAGCCTTTTTTAAATTTAAATTATGATATAAATAGTAAATGTGGTATTTTTGCAATTTATTTTCTACTTTTCATTTTATATTTTTCACTGGATAAGGTTTTTATTAGTGTAAGTACTAATTACTTGCAGACAAATTCATGTTTTAAATATTTTTGTCTTATGTATTTCTAACTTGTAATGCTTGAGTTTTTTTTCCAAATAGTTAATAAAAAATATCCTCTCTCTCTCTCTCTGTATATATATATATATATATATATATATATATATATATATACACACACGTTTTGAATTGTAATTTGAATCACAGCTTATAAAACGCTCAATGAGTTTAATATTAGATTAATAACACTTGAGGCACATTGTTTTTGTTCTTGAAAAAGAATATTAATCGTAATCATACCTTAGAGAAGATCAATAAACTTTTTCATTAGTCACTAATCAAACATCATCCCAAATTACCCTGTTAAAGAAGCCCTTTATTTTAAATAACACTTTGCTAGGATTTAAAGATAAAAGTAAAATAGAATAAAATAAAGAATGGATATTGTTTTGGTTGAATTGAGGTTAATCGACTCTTAATTTCTTTTCTAATTATTTTTTTTTTGACTTAAGAAATATTTTTCTTTTAATATTACTTATAAACTATTACTGGACTCATAATTCAAACATTAAACTTTTAAAACATAAAAAAATATTTAAACTAATTAGATTAAACATTACTCATTCTATAACTTCAAATTATTTTAAAAATTACCATGTTATTTTTTGAAAAGAGAATGTATAATGATTCTATTTCTGATATTATTTCTTCAATTTGGAGGAATTGTTTGTCCTTTAACATGAGAATGTGCAATTAGACATGGTATTTATTATGTCTAGACCCTGAAAACATTCCAATCTTATAAATTCTTTTGTATTTCGACTACAAGATACAAGAAATGTACGTAGAATGTGCTGTTCTTATAAATGAATGTTTTATAAATTCCATGTGAAGAAAGATATATTCAAAGTTTTTCAAATTAGTACGGTAAAATTCAAAACTAAAGCTTAATAAAAACATTATTGAAATTAAAATAAATTAGAAGACGTTTCGATGTAAATATGAATTTACATATATTCTATTGTGGGGGTTCAATTATTTTATTTGTGGAAACAAACGTTTTTAACACTCTCACACTCTTTTCAAATAGATGAAAAAGATTGTTTGTTTCGTAGCATAAAAGTTTAATTACTTTTATATTTATATTGTTTATTTATTTAAAAAGTTAACGTAAAAATTCTGTTAGATTATAATGTGTTTATAGATATTATTGAGAATTATTTTATTATTTAATTAGACTTTCTATGGAACTTTAAAAGAAATCTTTGTTACACAAATCAAAATTATGATTAATAACATAATTATCTAATATATTTATCATTTTTTATTGAGTCGTGATAACTTCATTTATGGTAGAAGTATATTTTACGTCGTTTGTAAAGATACATTAAATTCTGCATAATTTTCAATTTATTATAATAGATATTTTTAACATTTTCCTATCAATATCTCTCATTTTATAAGGCCACAGAACATGGCCAATTTTTAAATATTGTCAAATAAATCACCGTTAACCTTTCCCTTATTTAATTATTTTTAAGGCTTCTAGTACTCATGAGTATTTCACGATCAATATTTGCAATAAGTGAATCTAATTTTAATTATTATTTATTACGGAATATTTTTAATTATATTGAACAAAAAATATACATTTCCTACGCAAGTTCTTTTTCATATAAACAATTTCCAAGCACATAAAAAGTAGATTGATATTCTCATTAAATAGGTCATTAGTTACATGTTTCGATTAAATTACTTATATTAGTATTATGTAGAGAAAAAATGTATTCAGTTGCATAGTCAAATAGCATATTCCTCCTTTCCTTAGAATAAGTACTTTCCTTAAGTAAATTTGGATTTTTGGCTTTATCCTTGTATATTTAGAAAGATTAGAATTTAATTTTCCATCATTTTTCCGAAGGAAGTTTCATGGAATGCATATTAATTAAATGAATAATTGAAAAGGATAATGACAGTTTAAAGGGTTTATTTACTAGGTGAGACTTTAAAGTTAATTAATATTAACCAATATTCTCTCAAACTATCTCTAGTGATGCACTATTTAAATAATAACGTTGAAATCAAGTAACAAAACACTTTCAAAAGTGAATCAAATTGATACTTAAGTTATACTGATTTGTTAGGGTTATAGCTTTTATATATATATATATAAACTGTGTATTATAATAATCCATAAAGCATAAATATATTTATCAAACATATATATTTTACAATTTATTTTACAGAATGCCTTTACATGTTTCATTTTTTTTTCCAATTTAGCTAACTATTCTGTTATTTCATACATTTCATATTCCTTAAAATGTCAATGTTAATTCAGAATTTTTTTCTGAAAGTTCAGTTTTAACAATAACTTATAAAACAATCAACGTATTAGGTGTTTACTTAGATTCGTCGATGTTTGATTGATGAGGAGCCGATCTTCCAATCCTTGGTGTCAGTGCAGCTCGTCTTCCGATTCGTGGAATGAAAGCACCACGGCTCTTGACTTCGAACCTTGGATCATTCCTTCCAATTCTGGGAATCAAAGAAGCCCTTCCGATTCTTGGTGTGAAAGCTACAGCCCTTTTACCCTCAATATCTTCCAAATCTTCTTCAGATCGCTTTTTTCCAACCCTTGGAACAAAGGCATTCCTGCTTCTGCTGTTTGGCTTACGATCTTGGCGAAGGTAGAAATCAGGTTCGACGTCATCAAGGTAAGACCAGTCGGAGTTTATCATTCTGGCCAGGGTACCTTGCAGTTTTTTGCTGTTAGATTGCTCTTCATGGTCAGTTTCGTCATCAGAAACAGATCTTTTCTTGCGTCCTATTCGTGGTGGAAATGCGATGCTGCCCCTTTTTGAAGAAACTGATTTGCTTTCTAAAAAGCTGTCCGTCAGAGGGTAATCAAAGTTGTTCCACGAGTAATCGGGTACCAAGGAAACGTCGTAGTCGTAGAATTCAGGATCTACTAGCATTCTGCCGGTTCTAGGATAAGGAATAAGTGTCTGTGGGAGTCTGAAGACTTTGCGACCTAATCTAGAGTAAGGTAACACGCCGCTAGGACTTTTTTCTTCAACAAAGGTCCAGTATCCTGGTCTGTCAATGTGTGGTACTGGAAGTAAGCCTTGGGGGGTGTCATCTTCAAGAATTTCAAAACCTAGAAGTACAATCGTTGGTTACTATGATATCAAGATTTAATCAACATGGATGATGTCCAAAGAATAAAACAGGAATTTACAAATAAATAAATAAAAAATGAAAATTAATATTTAAAGACATGTAAGAAATAATTAAGTCTGGGAATTACGAGTATTCAAACAATAATTTCATAAAAGGCTTTTTCTCAAGTTACTCAAAATAGCTATACTTAAATTCAATATTTTTGTGGAATTTTAATTAAAATAACTAGTTTGGCATTTAAGATATATGAAATTATTCATAAGCATTAATTAAAATAGAAACGAGTCAAATAATTCTAACATTAAATAAAATTTAAACAATCAACATTATGCGTATTGATAGTTAAATCTCTTCTAAATAAGAAGTGGAAGAAAAAAAAACAATTTTTTTTGAAAATCGGTATCCAAAAACAATGCTTTAACAACTTTTTAAGACTTTACTACATAACTTTATTGAGAGTGTTTTATTTAATTACAAGCCTTGAGTAAAGCTTTAAAATAAATTTAATAATTGTAAGAAATATGGGTCTAACAAAATTTTTAAATTGGTAAGCCCGAATTTTGAATTTCACAAATAATACAAACCAAATTCAATTACGTTATGTTACAATGGGAGTCACTTCATTGCTAAGTTCCTGGATGTAATTCAGTCTGTAATGGCAACTATTTAAAATTTGACAAATGTGCGATATAAGCTTATTGAAAAATTAACTTTGAGACTAAACCTATATCTGAATAGGAAGGGCATTTCAAGAATTTCTTATAATCTTTATGATCTCCTTAATCTGTTGAATATTTTATTACGATTATAAGATGTTTGATAATAACTAATTGTTAAATATTATTAATCCATAAATATTACAGAAACTTTATAATTCTATTTACGATATAAGTTTTCAGTAGGGCTTTTAGCAATTATTGTTTATTTTGTTATTATAATGAATGATTATTTTGCGCTTTTAAGGTGTTTTATCCAAGAAAATGTATACAATAAAATATTATGTTGATTCAAATAAACGAAAATATGACTTATTGTTTTCAAATAGGATTCTACAGACAAAATATTCATATAGCATTCCCAAAAATAAACTTCCTACTTTTGTTACATCTGCTCATAGTTGTAAACACTCAAAATTTATAACTATATAATATTGTACATTCATGTATGTCATGTAAACTACATCCGCCAAGCATTAACTATATTTTACAAAGAAAGTTGTAGCTTGGGTTATGGTACTGTAACAGAATCGTTACGCTTCTCATATTGTTATCATAAATAAAGCCTATTTCCTGTGCATTTTTTCGGCCGCTTTTATTAAGGAAACGGTAGATATCTAAGGGGATTAAAGGTATTGCCCAAAGCACCCTACTGTGACTTCATGTCCACTTTTTTTCCCTTTTTCGGGATAATGTTCCCTCAGTATGCTGCCTATCGATTAAAGATTGCGATGCTCTACTGAGCCTGTATGCAAGACGTGTCTGAAATTGTTTACGAAGTAAGGGATAATGCGAGAAATATGGTTATTTTAGATGAAGTTTGGAGTACTTTATGCGAAACGCCTAACACGTAGACGTTAGATGAAGGCGTGCAAAGTAATAGCGACTCTGTACCCAAAATCACTGTTTTACTGGGGAAATTGCCGATTTAGTCGAAAGATGTTACTGGTACATCGAGCTTCTGCGATGCATATTTGTTTCGAATATATTGTCACATAATTTAGGGAGTAGAATCTGGTGTTAGACTTAGTTAAATAAGATTTTATTTAAAGAAAAAGCTTGGTGTTAGGATTAATTGTGGTAGATAACTTTTATTTATCAATTATATTCTTAAATTTTAATAGCAACATTCTTAAATTTTAATAGCAACATTCTTAAATCTTAAAATTTATTGGAAAAAGTACAGGTATATGTGAAATTTATTTGCATTCCAACTGCTGAATATTTTAAATTTGAATTTTATATTATTTAAAAAATGAAGCACTGCTTCTTTGATTATTTACAATGTGTATGCGCAGTAAATTCATCATTATCAGAAAAACAAATGACGAAATCATATTACTTAAATAATTTTCTATTAATAACGTGTTTTGATATTTTTGCTGCTATTATATTTATTTTAAACTATTCATATTATCCCTATTGAGGACTTTCTACTATTGTGTTTTAAATATATAACGAAAATCCCTTATAAAGATATAAATAATCTGCTGTTAAAATGATCAATATTAGAAGTTTTATTCATTAGAGAAAAATTCTACCATTTTATTAATAAACTGTTTTGAAGCAATCTCTAACCTAAAACATTACTTAAAGAAAAGAAAAAAAAAATTGAAATGAAAAATAAACATAAAAACATTGGGACTTCACTAATCGGACAAAATAATTTTGTTGTTATCATATATTATTACGAAGTTACAGTTAAGCTGTTTAAAAAACGACTACCTAGAAAACAGAATAAGTCGCAGCAAGCTCATATATTATTAGATTAACAAGAATTACTAAAAAAAGTGAATGAGATCATTTATAGGATTTCTTAAACATCGATAATTTTTCAAGAAATTTGTTAGTTTTTTCAGTAAAAATTTCATTGTACCTTAAAAGAATGAGAGTTTCCTTAATAAGATTATGATAATGGTGTTATTTAGTGTCCTTTCTTTGGTGATATATTTTAGTTCCTTTAAATGTACTATTATATACGCTATCGAAGATACTTTTTTGTGATTTTCTAATATCAGCTTATATTATACGCTAAAATAATCTATTTAAGTGAATATTAAAAATACATTTATTTACTTAATAATATTATCTAAAACAAAACAAATATAGTTAGTTTTCATTAAGAGAATTCCCACGAAAAAATACAAATATACAAATATATTCATTCAGAGAAAGTAATAATAACACTTCATTTTATCGATATTTCTGAAAAAAATGTACAAAACATATTTAGTATATTTATCGGAATGAAATACATGTATCACTTTTTGAGATATAAATTTCATATTCATTCATTGCTCTTTAATCAAAACTAGATGAAAATATCACTTATAATCAATCTGTAAAACAATTTTTAAATTAAAATTTTAAAAAAAGATATGCAACTAATATAAAAATAACTCTTTTTATTAATGCATACTAGAATATATAAGTTCTAATTTTGATAATACCAATATTGATTGAATGTTATAAATGCGAAATTGCACTATGCAAAATCGCACTTTTAAAATAAACACTTTTGAAAAGTAAACTGTTAGAAATTTAATAAAGAATTTAACTCTCGTAAATACAAAAGAAATATATGATACATAAATGTATTGTTCCTACTTAATTATTCAACTAATATCCTTTAAGTAGCTATTAAGACGTATCTACATTTTGTTGCACTGATTACATTGCCGCTGAGGGAAAAGGTTTAATTTTACTAGTCTTCAGCACACACGTTTCTGACAGTTCTCACAAAATGTGCAAACTAAACACGGCAAGTTCTGTTGAATTTATTGAATTAAATAAACGACAGTTGCTTGTTCTCTAGATAAGTATTCCTACAGGCTTTTGTAATTTGCAAGCTCTTAGGAGTCAACAGACAGTCTTTTGCTAATTGAATTTTATGCACCTGACGATTCTAATTCTTAAATTACTGTAAAGAGAAGCGATACTAAGATGAAGTTGCAACAATTATGCACATATTTGAACAGAAGGATGAGGTACTACTCGCCCTCAAGCTTGGTATCTTCCAAATTTAATAAATTCGCTGTTATTGGTTATATTGAACATTTTGAGTTTGGTGTTGCTCATAATGTTTTAATTGACTGAGACACTATTGCTCTGGTATAAATAAAGTTTGTCTTTAGTGTCTGAGATTTTTAAGAACTTATAAGAAATAGAGTAAAAAATTTAGAAAAATCAGAATTTACACAATTAAATCAGTTTTTTCTAGTATTTTTCAGAATTCTTCTAAAATATAGTTACGTTTTAAAAGTGCACAATTCGCATAAGTTGTAATAATAGATTATTTAACATTGACATCTATATAAAAGGATCACGAACTTCAATAAAGAACAAGAAAAAGTAGAATTTCTTACTGAGGGCCGAAAAATTAACTTAAACCTTAAAATTTTATATATTTATTTAATTTTTTTCTGTAAGACAAGGAAAACTAATTTTTTTAAAAGAATTTAAGTCAATGTACAGGAAATTTTATAATATTTAATGTTTCCAGTATTACATAAATATCCAATAATATTATTTTACTGATGAATTTTATCTGAACAGAGTATATATTTAAAATGCAACCTCTAACACAGAAATAAATTGATTAAATTTTTTGAAATTTATTTATCTACCAGACTTTTGAAAATTCCTTACAAGAGTTAATTTTCATTATACTATTTTTATTTGTTCATTTATTAGTTCTTTACTTTTTAAAGTTTATTGAAAATGGTGAATTATTCTTCAGCATGTAATCACTGAAGAAACATTACTGTTATTTTTACACAGATGTTTTAATGGTTTTGGCTGTCATCTTATTATCGTTGAATGCATTTCAAATTCTTAAAAATACATTTATTTTAACCTTAAGCTATAAACATTTCTTTCTAGGACTTCCAACATATCCGTATCATTGGATTAGCCATTACTTTCCATGGATAGGAAATAAAGGAAGTTCTAAGATTAGAAATACTAAATGGTCCCCAGAGTACTTTGCGAAAGAATAACCCAACTGCAGGAACAGATATGCTTCTTCTTTTGGTATACACCTCAAATGTAGCTGCTGAGTACCTCCTGGGATTCACTGCTACACAGAATTATATGAAAGTTTACCTAAGCAGGTGGGGGACTATAGATAGATCTATAGAGACATATGAAAGCCCATTCTATAAATATTGGGAGGAATCACAAATAATAAACGGATTAATGATGTTTTTTGTGAGGGAGGAGATCAGATCAGAAGGGGAAATCAATGTAAACGGGAAAAATATCATCTTAATTGATAAATATTTATTTATTGGGAATTTTAATATTTTCAATTTATGATATAGTGTGTTATATTTCTAAAATATTATTAAAAGAGGCATAGCATCATTTGATTAATTGTCGAAAAATAAATTTCGGGAAAAATGCTTGTAAGTTTAGGCAACAAAAAGAGTAATAAATTATCGACATCCTAAGTTATGAAATTCTTTATTTAAATAATAAACTTGATTAGATTTGATAAAAACATTTTACTTTTCAAACTGCATTAAAAATGATGAAATATAATTCAGTGAAATACGACTCGACTGAAATAATTTGAAAAGGAAAAAAAATGTAAATTTAAAATAACTATTAATGATAACAATACTATTCTTAGTAAATGAGGTTATTGAGTTAAATGGTTTTTATTTCTAATTTAGGTATAAGATAATTATTTTATTTTCTAAATTTCAATTATAACTGATGAAACATTGCTCAGCAAAATGTTGCGAAATCCCGATAAATAGGTAAATTGTAACATTTTTCATTTTTTAAAAAAGGATTTTAAAGTATTATTAAAATTCATGAATATCAACGAAATAATAGATTTTAATGTAACATCAATCTTAATTCTAAGAAGTTAATTTTAAATTAATTACTTGTAATACAATACTACCAAACTGTATTGTAGTGAAATTCCAACAAAATAGCTCCGTATTGTTTAAACTATATGATCGTAAAATTGGTTTTGCAAGAAAGGATGAAACAGCAGTGTTCTTCATCATGCAAAAACTGCATTACTATCTCATAATATTAAAGTGTAAGAAAAAAAATGCGATAAAAATTTATGGGATTTGAAATTTTTATGCTGAAGTGTCATTCCTGTTTTTGAAAATTCTGATACTATGATTACGGATATTTCAACGATGACGTTTTTAAGGCATCTTATTAAAGAATGAGACATGCGAGGAAAAGACTGACAGGGAAGCTGTTCAACAGCTTTTCAAGAACTTTTCTTTTACGTTTATTTATACCTTGGATTACAATTATTTATAAGTGTTGTCTTATATCTAATACAACTTAAAATGTATAAACACTTATATTAGATACAGTAACAGTATCATATTTCTTTATGGTAAAGATTCATTTTCAGGTTTTTTCGATTAATCATACATTTTGTACATATGTTTAAAAGTTCTTATTTAAGCTGATTGTCTGAAAAAAAATCCTCACATCTTTTTAAAGAAAAACAATTTTTAGTTTAAATTTTATATTAATATTAAATTTGATAAATTACAATTAAAATAGCATTTTAAAAGGATTTTGCATATTTTTGTTTATCTATTTTTGAAAAAGTAGAAATAGTTTTCTGGTGATTTGGAGACACAAATTGCCTCCTACAGTGTAGAATATTTTAAATGCATTTTAAAGGTAAATTAACTAAAATTTTGTTCAAAACAAGAGCAATTAGAAATCAGTTAAGAGGGAGTCGTGTAAATTAAATAAAAAAAAATCATTGTTATATATTGTTACATTATTTTAATGTATTTCTTTTTATGCACTACATTTGACCATGTTATTACCGTATATTTAACATAAATTATATTATGAAGTTAAAAATAACCTGTCATCATAATCATACATAATAATCGTGGAAGTATGACTCAACTGAATTACTTATATTATTCTCTTTGTAATATTTTACTTATAAATTTATATAGTGTGTCCAATAATTCTAGACACTATGCTGCCAAATAAATTAAAAGCCTTGTGTGTCTCTAAAAAAGTAATTTTTTCTCTTGAGTATAAGTGCAGCATGAAAACGGGCGGATGATATACGCATTAGCATGTGAGAATTTCGGATATTCCTTATTTATGCGTGATTAACAATAGTGAAAATTATTAATTTTAAATAAAAGACGTATTTTTATTTTAAACTGAAATACCGATATTTCTCTCTTGAAGTAATTTTATTTACTTAGCGATTTATGTTGGAAAATTAAGTTTAACAAAATAAAAGAACCTTTTGCGTAATACGACATATATTATGCGTCCAAGTTATTGTGTCGAATAAATCGACAGAGTGGTGCTGAAAATATATTTTAGTAAATAGATGCACTAATTTTCCAAAGTCTACAAACTGAAATAAATTGGTTGATTTAATTAATCTATCACTAATTTTACTAGCATATAAACTATGATATACAAATTCGGTGAAAATATATTACTTTAGTTCCTTCTAGAATAATATTAAAAGTAAATTTTAAGGAAATGAGAATATAATATACTTATCACTTTTTATCATCCCACTTTTTTGTGTAGTCTTATAACCACGAATGAATTTTTAAAAAAGTGTAATCCCTAGAAATATTTTAGAGTCATGTTAAAAAAAAAAAGAAATGTTTATTGCTACTAGTTTACTGGAAATAACTATATTGCATTTTCAAAGAATGAATTTACAGTCATTTCCCTGATTCCCCCAGAAAGGATAAAATATGAAAAAAAAATTTAATTTGCTTCTTTCACATTTTATTTCATTTGTCTTACTGATTATAACTTTAGGACAAATGTTTTTTTCTGGAACATATTTGACCATTTACCTCTCAGTAAACTGAGAGCAGTGTATTAGAGTAAAAATTAGAAATTATGAGTAATTTACATTTTTAAAAACATAAGGATTACTTGATTGTTAAGAAATAAGTATGTAAGGGTATTAAAAAGGCATTTTTTATTCAAGTTAAAAGGATTTTCTTCTGTGGACAAAAGGTGAGAGCAACTACACTTAAAATTAGAAACTATGCTTTTAAAAAAAGAAGTAATTTATGAAAGTAAGCCATAATATTTAAGGAAGTTCTTAAACGGTGTTTTTAATTGCTTGTTTTTATTCACCCATGGGGAAGCCTTTTTTTTTATTTAGTTCTTATCATATTAATAAAGAACAAAGTAGAGAAAATCCCGGCTGAAATAAAGCCTGAAACGTAAACTATAACTGACGCAGCATGGATTTCTAAGACTTGTAGCATATAATTCTAAGACTGAAAAGTGAGAAAAATAAAATATTTTTTTTAAATCTGTGTTTGTCTTCACGTTATATTAATAAGACTTTACTCGATAAGTAGTCTTTTTAACAGTCATTAAGTTGAGGGCTATGACAAACTTTTTTCCAGATAACAAACTTCACTCTTTTAAAACGCCCAATTTAAGTAAATGGAGAAAAATTAATTTGGATAGTTTTCCCTCAGGCGGCTAGTTTAAATACTCTTATATTTCAGTGTATAATTTGTTCTAGAACAACATATTATACTGTAAATTTTGCTTTTTAATGACTATAACGTCCATAAACGTGATACGATTAAATGATAAACTTATAACTATTTAATATTTCGTTTTTGTTAAACAAGCAAAAATATAATTATTAATTTATCTAATAAGATTTATGATAACTTGAAGCTATTCATGTCTTTCTAAACTCATTTTTGAACAGGAGAAATTTCAATACTGTCAATCAGAATTGATGCTAAAGCTTTAAATTTATCTCCTAATAAGTATTAATCCTTATATACATAGAGTTAGCTGTAAGAAATAGTAAAAGAAAATAATAAGTTTGCAGAACTTTGAATATACATTATATTATTAGAATTTGTTTACTATACTTCGATTAAGTAAATTAAAATAAACAGATCATAAAAGTAGATGAAGTTTATTGTTTGGAGAAAATTTTTAAAATGTAATATATATTTTATCATATGATGCATATTAACTAAGTAAGAGAAAACTTACTATAATTAGAAATAAAATTCTATAGAAATAGATTTCAAAGGTGATATCTAATGACATAGAAATAAAAAAAATATCTATGAACAAAACAGAATGCTTTGAAATGCCAAATTAATTCAAAGGAAGAAGAATATTTTCACTTTAATCATATGTTGGCTTTGATTGTATGATGATTGATAAATTTGTTACAAATCAAGTGTAAAAATATTCTTACGTGAATGATTTACCGATTTTAAATATTGAGTATGTTTTGAACATCATTATTTTGTTTCAATGAAATCAATGAAAATCAGTGGAAATAAATCGCACACGATAGTTGATATGAGGGATACTATGTAATTCTATTAAAATGTTCAGCACAAATTACGAAGATTAATTAAAATGTCAATAAACAAGTATTATCTAATCTTAAGTACTTTTTTTACTAGTCTTCAGTAAAACATTTTTTGCTACCATGTTTTTAAGTTAGACATATTACCTTTTAGCTTTTATTTTTAATTTAAAATGACAGAAAAAGAATTTTTTTTGGTTATAATATATGAGAATTGTATTCTAATAATTTTGTTATTCAAAGAACAAATGAAGGTGAAAAATGTAATAATACATTGATTATTTCAATAAAATAAAAATCGTTATTATTGAAAGAAGTAGATTTCGTAAAGATTTAATAGTCTAAGTAAAATGCTTGATGTATTTGAAAAAGCGAAAATCACTCTCAACTATCAATATGTAGCAAAGTGTCGCAATGAAGAAAAGAAAGCATTGCATCAATACAATAATAAAATATTCTGACAGTACAAAAAGATTGATTTTTGCTGCTGAATCAAAATTCAAATTTTTATCAATAAGTAAAGCCAGGATTTCAGCCACCTACATTGTGAATAAATACAGTCTAAAAGAAATTCTATCCTTGGCTGTAAATTGTGAAGAAAATTTTGAAAGACTCAAAGAACTCAAGATTTGTAATATTTTTTAATCAATACGCTCCGTTAATTGCTATATAACAAATAATATCACACGATTAGAGCTATAATTGGTGAAGCTTTTCAAGAAAAAGGATAATCATGAAAGAGGCTTCCTTCTTATTATGTTTTTGTAACATCAGAAATATAAAGACTGTAAAAACAGTATTTTATTGGAACAATATCAGTATTTTAGAAACCATATCTCAATTACTTAAAGTTAAAAATATAATTCAGCTAAGAAATTAATTTTTTTATTAGTAACAGCTGGGATGAATTTAGTTAATATCCGAAATTCTGCATTAGTAAATAAGAAAAAAATATTACGCTTCAATGAATGTTTTTAAAAAAGCAGCAATAAACCAAAGGAATATTAGAGACATCAACATTAAGTTCTGTAACTATTTTTTTAATTTATTTATTTGATATGCATTTTTAAAAGGAAATCTTATGGAACATTAAAGTCAAGACACTAGTTATAATATTACAAATTTTTTGTATTACTTTAATTGTGTTTTAGAGCATTTTTCTAGTTTTATAATTATTATTTCAGATATACTTGAAATAAACTATTGTTTTTTGTGGGTGAAATCAATTAAAGATATCAGAATTTCAGTCCTTAATATTTCTTTCTTATACATAAGAGGATCAATTGTTAACGTAGTTCTCATTGAATTTCCATGGCAAATCTTTTCGTGTGCTAAGATAATTCGAATTTTTATTGAAAATTAGGACATGAATATATTAACTAAGTGATATTTTTCGGCCATTTAAAAGAATAAATGCATAAAAGGAATTTAATATCAAAATTTTATACATACATAAAACTGGTTCAAGAATTTAAAATGTTTTTTAAATTTTTTTCTCTTGACGAATCAGATTTTATAATTAATTAGATAAAAACCTAAAAAAGTTGGTATCTCTAAGCAATTATCGTAAATTTATAGATATTACATTGAAGTACATAGGCTTAATTATATAATTATTTAAGTGTTAAATATTTTTTAACAAACTTAGAGAAGTAATATTTTTGGGAATAAATTACACTCGAGCAAATTCAATAATATAATTATATATTATATCGGTTTTATGAGCATTTGCATATTTATATTTCTTAACCATGTACTTGAAAGTTTAGAATTAATTCAAGTCTAATAAAAATCTACAAGCTGTTGAATCATTTTTTTACAATGATTTTATGTACATAAAGTCATTGCAATTGAAGTCATTTTTATTTTAATCAAATTGGAGGCTATAGGAATTTTAAAATTTATTATTAAAAACAAATCAACCTTCTTCTGTAATTTCTTTATTAAATTCAATGTAATATTTTTTTCATCATTCAAGTATGAAATCGAATGATAGAAAAATTCTTTTCATCAATGATATTCTTGCCGAAATAAAAAAAATAAGAAAAAAACACTTAATATTAAGTATTTCAAAAATAGAAACGTTTACAAACCGTATATTAGCATTTTTGTAAGATGATACTATTTTTAAGACACTCGTAACAATTAGGCATTTATTCGAGTGCAATTAGTGTTATTTCATTCAAACTCTAAAATAAAGTGTTTCATCTTCAGTAAATTCTTTTGATTTGAGACAGAATTAACATCCGTATTAATCTTATACGGTTATTTTTAGCCCATTCTGCTTTTAGTATGAATATTGCCGTTTGAAAAACACGCATTTCTATAATTATTGTATTAAAATTTCTAAATCTTCTTACACAATAAAATAGAGTTTATTAATTTAAATCTTCAAAGTGTTTCATCCATTTTGATACATTATATCAACTAAAATTATTCTAAAACAATTTAAAAATTTAAGGTATTTTTCGCTAAATTTAATCAATTCCTGTATCAAAAAGGATTTATCAAAGATTTAAATATTATTACACATCATTTATGTTTTGAAGATTGTTCCATTGAAACATTAAGATTCAAACAATGATTATCATAAATATTATCACATTATAGCTCATAGAATTACTTCTTTACATTTATAAAAATACTTATACATAATTTTAAAAATAAACATATTCGTAACACTCATAAGCTGCAAAACTAATATATAAATCTCGAATAAAAATACATTTATTTGAAATATGATTATATAAAGTAGAAAGTTAAAACTCTAAAGCATTGTTCCAATATTTTTGAAAATTAATTGTTATTATCAAATAAAATCTAAGTTATCAAATGGATAGAAATATTTTAAAATTTAAATTACCAAGTATTTATTTTTAGTATCTAATAACATTCCTTATACAAATAAGAAAAATAGGTGTAAAATTTTCCATTAAAAACATCTTAACAAGAAAACTAGCAATTTTCGACAATATGCATTCTGAAAGAAAAAATCACTTTTGATTTCAAGTATTTGAAATTAAATTTCTTTTAAATTTAAATAAAATAAGTTTTTATGCGATAAAATACGTAGAAGAAACATAATTGCTAGGAAAATTTTAAAATTTATTTTAAAATGAAGAACTAAAACTATATACTTACTCAAAGCTACTTGTAAGAAAACTGAAAACAAAATGATTTTACACATCGTAATAGTAAGCCTCGGGCTCATTTCGCCTCGCAACTGCATAATACTTTCCTTCGAAAGGAATGTACAAGGATAGATGAGTTTGGAATCACCGAAGAAAACCAGGGCAGGCGATGCTTGTGGTCACTGCTCTGCAAAAGGACCCTTTTATAATAGGCGCACGAAAACAGTTGTGTGTGGTGATTGCGTAATTTTCCCGTGACGTCACATTGACCGTCCAGTAAGAGAACGTCTTCGCAGGATTAAGGAGAGAAAGACTCGGAGCAAGATTGGCTTAAACTTAGGAACGTGGGATGATTTTTACACGTCAGGAATGGGGGTGTATGTACCACAAGATAGCATACAGTTTTTAAAAATTTGGATACAGATAAAAATGTCATAAAAAAGGTAATGTCTATTGCACATATTTTTTTTTTAAAAAAATAAGGAATTTCTTTTAATTTTGAAATAGAGTAAAAGGCGCTTTTTCTTTTTCATTACAATTTCATTCTTTTAAAAAGGATTTTTCCGAGTATAAATATTTTTAAAAATTACTTCATTAAAAAAAAATGTTCCTGGAGATCTTAAATAATTTACTAATAATGTATTTTTAGTAATGTTACAAGTAATAATGTAGTACATATTTATTAACGTTAGATGTGTAATAATGTAATGGAACTTAGAAGTGTTGTGCTTTGTTTCCAAATTTTTATTTATGAATATAATATTTTGAAATAAATTAAGAATTGCAAAATTTGCTAGAAAGATGCAAAATAATAATAAAATTGTTCATTATTCACCTTAATTGCAATTATATCTAACGTAATTTATATACATAAGGTGAAGAAACAGTATTCATAAAATTAAATAACAGTTAGTTAAAGTTGTTAGGTTTTTTTATATAAGGTATTATATATTAAGAGTTTGATATATGGTGAATTGTAATTTATTTTAAAGAGTGAATTAATAATTAACTTTATAAAATTGATTCAATGGAGCGAATTATTTATTGATTTTTACGTGTGGTGTTTCGGACGAAAAATTAAATAAATATGTATTGAAAAATTTGATAAAAGTGAGCTCTATTTACGCAATTTTGCATCCAAAAAAGTCCTTTCATAAATAAAATCCTGCTGTTTACAGTCTGATTTAACGATAGAAGCAAATTTTACTTATTTGCATAAGTAGCATTAAAAGAGGCCTACCTATCACCAGATATAAAATCTGTATTCATGAGGAACAATACGCTGAATAATTCCATATTAAATTCGTACAAAGTGTTATTGTAGATTTTCTCCAAGTATTGCAGAAATATTTTATTAGAGTAAGAAAGCTTTATATATATATAAAAGCTTTATTTATATATATATATTTTGTCTGTGATGAATTTATTTTATTTCCTATTCACTTTCACAACGTTTTGCTTTAAGTTCACAATTTAGTGAACGCTTAGAAATGTTTATGAAATGATAACACGTAAGTAAAATTACTTCGTGGATATATATGCACTTATTTAGAAAACATCGCTGTTTGTTTTTATAAAATTAAGTTTTATATTATACTAGAAATTTGAGATGCTTAATGCTGCATTTAAAGAATGCAACACTATTAGCCATCACATAGCTAACAGACTTGGATCAACAGCTTATTGATATTGAAATATATTGATAATTATGTAGAAACTTTAAAAATTAGTATAAACCTTGATTTAAGTTTTGAAAATTAGTCTTTATACAAATTTAAGTTTTTTTTCGTTGACAACTTTTTTCTGTTACTTTATCACATTTTCAGTACTATGAAGACATTACATAACTCTCTCAATCAAGTTCTTAGTTTCTGGTGAATAAGCTATAGAACTTATATATATATATATATATATATATAATTATATAATGCTTCGCTTGTGCATTCACTGTTATTAACTGTTCCTCTTTTGAAGTGGAAAATTATTGTATTGTTATTTTAGAACAAATGTTTTTTATAAATCCTGAAACTGTTTTTGACTGCAACTAAATAAACGATTTCATGAACTTACATTTTAGATTCTAAAATGAGAACGTTTATGTAAAATTGGTACTAATAGAAACAAATAAAAATAAATGAAATGAAATACAAAGTAAAAGTACAAAACAGAAGGATTTTTACATTAAAATTAAGCAATTAAAAACAACTGAATTTGTGTATAAAATATTTAATTGTGTTTTATAATTGAACGAAAAAATATTTATTGTGATTGTATTCAACAATTTAAACGATTTATGTATTATAAGTGTTTTAATAATAAATGCTTTATATCTTTTATTATGGAAGTCATATTCTCAAAAAGAATTTGCTTTAGTGTGTTTTTACATATGTATGTGTAATGTGTATTAAATTGTGTAAGGTACTCGCATAACACAAATGGTGACGAGATTTGAATTCATTTGAAAGGAATGGGCAACTGAAATTAATGGTTAAAATTTGAGAAATCTCAAAATTAAATCTATATTTAATGGCCTTTTAAAACTTCAAGTTACCTACTTAAAGATTTTGTGGTAAATTTATTTGGTTTTCGATATCAAATATACAGAGTAAAAACAAGATAAATTTTAATGGCATTGTAAAAAGTAGAATTAAAGTAAGCATAATTAAGTTTAAAACAAGCTTTAGTGCTTAGTATTATGATAAAAGTTCATTCCCAAATTATTTATATGAAATACACACAGAAATTTTTTTATTTATGTTAATGTCTTGCGTTCATGTTATTAATATACTTGTTCAATATGCAAACTGAAAAATTGAAAGAAACATATACGAACACCAAATAAACATCATTTTAGCTCGTAAATTTAAGATTGAAATATTAATAATACAATTTTCCTTAATTTTGTGTGTGTAATCTTGTGACATTAGGCTATATTGTAACTTTCCCTTTACTAGTCTTGGGGATTTTTCTATGGCATTATTGAAAATGAGATCTCTTTCAATAAAATGAAGTATGATTTATTCTGATTAGATAAAAATCATAATGTGTCATTAATAGATTAATAAATTATATTTATAATCAATAATGATATGAATAAAGAAAAGTTAGTGTGTTCAATAGAAGCAGAACTAGTAACACAGTGATAGTGAATCAAAGTGAAACATCGGTTCCCGTTGTCTGTAATCTTCGAAACTGTGAGAGGAATCTCAGATAAGGTCGAAAGAGGTTTAAATCCTCTATTCCAGTTAGTCTATTCACTCGAACCCGAGAGAGTTGGTAAGCGTTTACTTAATTTAGCATTTTAAGCTTTTGCTCAAACCCACTTAGGGAATTAAACTACAGAGAAAACAAGATTAACTATTTGACCTTAAATATTCTACAAAGTGAATAATATATTTGTTAGTACACTAACTGTACTCAACTCTCCTTTCTGTATATTTTTTGTGATTAAATAATCATGCTTAGTTACGGAAGAAAGTAATAAATAGTGACTGATATAATCTTTGCTTCTTTAATTGCATTTTTGCAGTAATCTGTAAAAAAATTATTGTAAGTTACATTATTAACTATTATTTCATTTCATTATGCAACTATTCTGGAAGGCCTTGACTTTTCTGATGTTATTGTAGCTAATAGTATTGCATTGAGCTGATAAGAAAAGCCTAACAAAACGTCTACAAAAATAATAATAATAATAAAATAAAAAACCGCCAATGGACATGGATTGAACATGCACTTAGAATGCCATCAAATGGATAAAACTCGAATTATACTGAAGTGGATACGACAGAAATAGATAGAGAGAAAGACCAAGGATCCCATGGTGCCGTATGATCGTAGAAAAGAGGAATTCATTTGGATGGCCAAGTTGGGGAAGTGGTCGGGAGGCAGTGTTGAATCGGAATGAAAGAATTGTAACTGTTGTGGCATTATGCACTAATTTTGTGTTACGTGAATTAATGATGATGACATTGCTATTATTTAAATCTTTAGAAAATTTTTTATATTTTCTACTAACATATTACGAAATATTTTACAGAATCCAAAATATACTATGCTATTTTTTCCGTTGAAGTAATACTAGAAAAGGAGCAGATGTAGGATACAAATTTGTATCAGAGGACATATTTTGAGCGGAAGATACTTAAAAATATATTTAATTTTTTTTATTGAAAATAAACATATAAAGAAATAAAAATTATGGACGTTTAATAAAGACTTGATCAAATGAAGATGTTTGATTTATTATGCTGTTTCCTTAAGTTTTGAGTATTTGATGATGTATTCTTACATTAAAATTATTGATGATTATGAAATTGGCTTATATATTGTAATACACTAAGTTTGTTAGAGCAGCATTTAGAAAAAAAAAATCTCTTAGTTTATTATATACTTATAACCATTAATTATGGTGATTATCTTTGCATTACTTCAAACCGAAGTTTATATAAGAAATCAACTTAATTCTTTATTAAATCATGAATAGTGATGCTAAAAAATAAATTCATACCTCGGGATTATGTGTCTCTAATAAAAAAGAAAAGTTTTACAATTCTGTTATTAAATAAGAAATAGAAAAAGAAACATCTTGATTTGAAAACATTTTTCTCGTAATAGTTTTAATTTGGATATGAAAAGAACTTCCGTAAACCTAATAATAAAATTTCAAATGGTAGCGATATCACGTAAAAGGAAAATATTTTGAACAATAATATTTAGATCTACAATTTCTACAGAATTTAAAAATCCTCTTAAAATATAGAAAATCGATCAAATATGTATTTCTATTTAGATTTCTAAAATTGTTTTATTCTGCTTAAAAATATGAAGAAACATTCAATCATACCCTTCTTCAGAGATGGAATGATGTAGAAAAAATATTATTTGATTCCTCAATTTATCTAGCGATATAAAATTATTAATAGAAAAAAAAATAAAGTGATTATTCTCGTGAAATTATACTCATTTTTCATTAATGGAAAAAAGTAAAGGCCTAATAGTAAAATTAAAATGCCACCCCAGATTTGTGTTTATGAATCATGTTTGATAACATAAACTTTGCACGAAGTATTTTTCAATAAACGTTTCTATATCTGAATTATCATTGCTTAATATTTTATGTGAATCTTTGACTTAATGGATTTTGGGTAATTTACCCGTCAAGAAGTTTTTTTCCATTTGAAAAAAAAAATATATTAAATCCATTAATAACTGACTAAATTATGGTTTTCTAAAAAACTGGTGCAGTTATCTTCTGACGGGCGTAATATTGCAGTGGATGATGTCACCGCAACGTTTTCTATGTAAACCAAATGTGGTTGTTTCCAAAAAGAGAGTCGAATGTTAGAAAAGTATGTCACTGGTTCGCATATTCAATGTTTAGGGGACGTCGTCCACCATAATATTACGGTTGCGAGATATATTTGTTTCCTAGGAAACCGTAGCTTTAATGATAAAAATTATACTAGATAAACTTCGGTTGATAGGATGAACATTTTAACATTCCCTATAAAAAAAGGAAGTAATTTGATTAGTTTCTGTAACAGTAATGAAAAGCTTAATTTCCTAAAATAAGAAATTCTTAGTCTAACAATGTGATTTAATTCCTGAAAATGGCAACTATATTTATTTCAGAAATCAGCAATTGAGAATGTAACAGTTTATGAAGCTGGTCTCGGAAAAAACTTATTAACTCAATCTAATTACAGTCAAGCTTTTCAAAAGTATTATAATAAAGATAACAATTTAATATAACGTAAAAATGTATGATTCTAAGTTAACTTATGACGTATTTAAATATTTCATTATAGCTTGAAATTCATCAAATAAAATTAAATCGAACGAATTTAAGAAACGAATAAATTAATAATTTCATTTTAACTAAGCCTATCATAAAGAATTGAATAAAATGTCAATACCTCTGTTTTCTATCATTCATGTGCATTTTAGAAGTGTTGAGTAACGATTAATTCTCATAAAAAGAAAAAAAAGTACTTTTTTATGTTTCAGGTTCATATTTAATCCATTAAACCAGGCTATTGAAATCAATTGGTAACATTGAAAATACAATTTAAGTTAATTTAGTTTACAGATTAAGCAATTTAAATTAAGCTGACAAAAGCATTCGACCACCGCATGGTATGTAGATTTTCAGTCTGTGTAATCGTATGGTAATGTTAATACTGAAATAGGACAAGGAAGAATTTTTGCATATGCATTTATTCAATTCGAAATTTTGCCTAATGATTGAGAGATAATTTAATTAGATAAAAATGGTAATGTTATAAGTTTAAAAACAATATGTAACAGGGAATTGAGCAGTTTTCATCAAAATAATTAAAATGTTCCATTTTATTTGGATTAATATAATAATTATAATATTTTTTTCCATGTTAACCGCTTGATAACTAATAGATTTTTTTTGCATCTTGGTAAAGGATGAACACAATTATAATTTAATAAAGCTCGTTTGAATCGTGATCCAATAAAAACATAGTCAGTAATAAGCAATGTCTTTTTTAAATCTGATTTTTCATATCATTCGGTATAATATATCACTAGATTCATAATATGGAGGGTAATATCCAAAATGGTAACTAACTATCTGATCACCATGAAGAATACTGTTTGTTCCAGGTAATAAAATATACTTTTTATATATAACCTAGCATTAAATATAATAATGTAAACTATTATAACTAATAAAGTTTAAAATACTGTTTTTTGAAGAAAAAAAATATTTTTGGATTGTATTGAATTGTTTTAGAGTACTACATCTTGTTTTTAATACTTAAATATATATTATTCTTGTTAATTAGTGCATGAAAGAACATCAACCTTACGATTATATTAAATTATCAATTCATCAGCTTTCCAAAGCTACAAACTGGTAATTCTTTCAAATTAAAAAATATATAAACATTATGATATATTAAAATTAAATAAACATGTTAAGACTGATATGTTTTTAATTAAAAGTACATATGAACTTTCAGACGTGCCATATCATTTATACAAACCAAAAACCTCAAGCGTTATAGTAACAAAAATGAGTTTCAAAAATCAAAAGTGGGGATCATTTTTATTCAGCTACTTTGTCTGAGCCAGAAACCCTAAAAAATATAATGCATATACCCTGGAGTAGGGAAATGATTTGAAGAAGTAAAATAGCTGCTCCAGAAAATGGTAAAATTTTTCTCATATATATTGGGCCTCTTAGAATACCCTGAAGACAATTTTCAAAACTATACGAAAACTATAAGAGTTCATTTCTCTGAGTATTCTATTTTAAAAATGTTAATGAAGACAGCAAAAAAGTGCCTTTGAAATAAAATATTTCGAGTGAAAAAGATTTGGAATTTATTTTTTCATTTACAAAAGCTTCAAAACTTTTTTAAAAAAACTTTTAATATAAATTATTTATTTATTTATTTTTCTTAATTTTTCTTAGAACTTAAACAATTTTATCGCATATTTGTGGGAATATCTTCTTCAGAAACGGCTTTGAGTTAAACTGCTTTATTCTTATAGCTGCTTAGACTTATTTTGGGGATCATTTAAAGAAATATTAGTAAATATTTTTGCTGCATATTCTGTACATCTTTCACATAACTTAATTATAAAGTACTATAAGAGGTCCAAAATATCTACAAGTTCTTGAGGACCATTATAGAATAATATAGTCAAAAATTAAGCCCTCATTAAAGTCCTTAGAATTGCGTAATGAAGTTGATAATAAGTTTTTTTTACCAACTAATAAAAATACGTTTAAGGAATATATAAAAGTGTTCAACATAATTTTTACTTTTAGTTCATTATGTCTAGATGTATGGA
Organism: Nephila pilipes; assembly: GCA_019974015.1. NCBI lineage: Eukaryota > Metazoa > Arthropoda > Arachnida > Araneae > Nephilidae > Nephila > Nephila pilipes. The sequence goes on from BMAW01054313.1 coordinate 991,896, forward strand.
GCACATAATGACATTAGATATGCTCAAAAGTTGATATCATATTAGAAGATGAGCCTTACAACAGTTATGGTTCTCACATAAGATCGTGGGGGCTATTAATCAGCCCAAGAAATTCTGAAGGAGAGGTTACAAAAAAGAACGAAAAAATGAGTTAATAGGGAATATGGTTTCCTCTTACAGTAATACAACTTTCTCAATGTCCACAAGTTTGAAATGAGACAATTTATGAGTTCCTATTGTAATTAGTCCCACTTATCTAGCTGTCTCTAAATCGCGGATGGTTCTTAGAGAAAGAAGGAGAGTTGCAATAGTCTTCCCAAAAGTATTCCAAACACACTATAAAGTTCAGATTTGGAGATTCGGCTCGACAATCAATACTCCAAATATCTTCACTTTCCAGAAAGTCTTCTGCCCGATAGGTTCCATCTTTTGACAAGCATTATCATCCACAAAAATGAAATCAGGGCCACCTCCATTCCTGAAAAAGCAAATATAAGACTCCAAGATTTAATCTCTAGACCTCAAAATAGTCACAGGGCGTTTGTCAAAGGACTGCAGGTTTGTACGCTTCCCTCATACAAACATGATTACTGCACAAACCATCAAACCTCTGCTGAAATACTGTCTCTTTCTCGGATATTGGACGATATGTAGCGAGTACTAGGTTCCCACCTGATAAAAGTACAATGAGAATCAAAGCTTAAGCTAAATCTGAACCAATCAGTGAATAGAATATTCTTCCACTGATACCTACTCACATATAAATGTTCTGAGAACAATACTAAATGGGCTCTTCTATGAAAAGAGAGAAACTCAAACAGTGAATCTTTTTTCAAATAGACTTCTTTCAAAGAGCCTTCTGGAAACTGTAATCTTTGAAACTTGATTTCAAGAGACCGCATGAGTTAATGAGATAGCTAAGAAAATATTGCACTCTTGTTACTCCTCTCTGTCATTATGGCTCTCGGACGATTTTGCCCAAACCTTTTCTCTCTATGGATCCGATCTCATTATACTGTCTTCATAAGCAGAACACAACCTCGGGAGTTACATTAAAGTCCCTAACAAATGAACTTCAGATTGCAGTGCCTAAAGTTTCCCGACAATTCACTACCTCATTTCATTATCAAAACGACGGTGGTTAATCATTTTAATTGTTTTCTCTAGAATTTCACCTAATATTTCAAAATAACACCAAGAAAATTACTGAAGCGTGCGAATGAATGAAGATGTTTGCACTTATAAAAACTTTTCCCTCTTAATGCATTGCCCCCGCGCAAATGGACGCTTTCGTAATCAAAACTAAAATTTTGCATCTCTGTTAGGGAACATTAGTTTTATCTTCCTTTCAACAATTTTCATCTAAATCGCAATTTCGAATAACGGTGTATAGTTAAGAAAAACATTTTCTGAGTCAAACAATAACACACATACAAAATTAACTTTGATCTATGATGTAGAGAAACACTTATAAAAGATTTACACTTTTAACCTTAACGTTTTTATGAATAAAATGGCATTGATAAATTATTTTGAGAATCATTAGATCATTAAACTATTTTCAAATGATTCTGTAAATATAGAATTTTCAAAATAAGGAATTAAATAAAAGGACTTGACGCAATGTTAACTCAATTAAGTAATTAGTTTGAATAATATTGAAATAGACTGTTACTGACGGGTTTCCTTCTCTCTTGGCTTAATTACTTAGCCAGTTCCTTTCAACATGATAAGAAATATGCTTGCAAATATCGATAAAAAATACCTGAACTATTTATTATAGATTATATTTCTGATAAAATCAATGCAAAAGGTATTAATTCAGTATGAGAGAACTTTCAAAAACGTAAATAATTTAAGCAAACATAATACGGTTTCATTAATGAGAATAATAAATTAACAGTTAACGTAAACTAATTATTTAGTTTGACTTAAGCTCTGTTCAGACTCCAAACATATGAAAATTCAATGACTTTTATCACTCAAAAAAGTTCAGTAATACTTATATTATTTGTTTTTGGTTGGCAGAATCACGAAAAATTTGTTTACATCTTGCGTAAATAAAATACTCGAGGAGCATTGGTTATATGTAATTTTTACCCTAATTCTACATATTAAAACTCGATAGAGATAGTTTGTTGTGTTGATTGATAGTGTCGTATAGTTAATTGAAAAAAATATTGCGCACTTGAATTTAAAATAAAAAAGAATGAGTTTTAGTTTCAATTAAACTTTTTGTGACAAAGGGTATGTTAAGAATAAGACAGAAAAATTAAAATGTAAAGGGTAAAAAGGTTCTTAAAGTTAAAGAAAAGGACTTCAGTTTTTCAGCTGTTCCTATTATTATAATGTGATACCTAATTTGTCAATATTGTGATATCTATTTGCGATTTTTAATACATTTAAACCTTACACAAACAAAAACACTTCGATTTTACTCTCTAAGAAATAATATATAGAGAAAAACTGTTGTTATAATACTGTTTTTTCTTTTCAATTTTTCTATATTGTAAAATTCAGAAAATCATTATGTCGTCTTGATTCGGAAATGTATATATATATAGTAGGTTATTATTCAGTCTTTATTCGAAAATTTATTTTACATTATTGATGTATCTATGTCGAAAAAGGCTCACTCATTCTTAGATGTATATATATGTTTGAGCTCTTTCGAATTTATACTTCAAATAATGCAAATGATTCAAATAATGCAAATATTTTTAAAGAAAGTTACTAAAGGAAAAATTTTATTTAAAATTTGACAAGAAAAATTATTTGAATTTTTGTGAATAGAAAAAAAATTAAATAATTCCATATTCTATTGAAACAATCCGACTCAACAACATTGGAAATTTGTTTTTGTAGTTAAATCCCTATTTGAGAAGACAAAAATACGGATGGTATTTGAAACATTGAAACAGTTCATCGAGTACGCGAAAGAATGACACTAAAAACGTAAAAAATTAAAAACTGTGGATCAGTGAAAGCAGCAAAAAAAAGAAAGACACAGCTTTAAAAATTGGCATGGTTCAAGAGATGTGGAATATCATAAATCCCAGCCACGAATCAGAACTCTGATTTTTTTAATATTTTAGTTGGAAAACAAACTGGATACAGAAAATACAAATACAAATTCAACGAGTGTAAGCTTTGTTTTGACGAAAAAAAGCACTGGAAATCTGTTTTGATATGTATATGTGATGTTTGTAAGAAATAGATTTTTATTAAGTAAACTCAGTCATGAATGATAAATATTCTTTCAAAATAAAATAATAATTATATATTAAAGATTGCTTTTAGAAATTGGGAATGAAAAGCATATTTTTTTGTGTTTCATAATTTTTATTAATCCAATGTGTGTGTTTCGGAAACGATACTCATAATATTGTGAGTTGTCGTTTTCATTTCCCTTGGAACGTCATTCTAATCGGCCCAGCATGATTACGAGCCATGACCGAAAACGTTGAAGCAGAATCGTGGTTTAAAAATTCATAGTTCTCCTAAATACTTTTGTGCAAAATAATAGGGTTACTCTTCGCTCATTTCTATTGGGCCCGAAGGCTCTTACGTAGCTTGATGATGCACTTAGGGGGGCTGATATACCAACTCGGGTTATGTCCTAATCATTTGAACATGGTTCAAAATTATGAGATCAATCGCCAGTAGTCTTAGTATTGTTAAAGAGCGACATTAATCCATTGAAACAATTCAATCCAAAAATTCGAATCTGTACTTTCAATAGAAATTAAAATGCTATTAAAAAGTATATTTAAATGTATTACAATTTATTGCAGATATATTTAAAATTAGTGCAGCAAAAGAAGAAATCTACACGAGGTATGCAAATTTCAATAGGTGTTTAAATTCTTATCTTAACGAATTTTAAAAAATGCGTTATTGATTTCCTCGATAAATTTCCTAGCTTTATTTTTCACAAAAATAAAAATATTTTTACATTTTAATCTACAGATCCCGAGAAAATCTACTATTTCATAATAACACAAGGTAATAACAAATTCAAGTGTTGTTAAGATTAGTTGTACACGCACACACACAACATATATATATATATATATATATATATATATATGTGTGTGTGTGTGTGTGTGTGTGTGTGTATGTATAAATCCCAAATTGCAACAAATGTTGTAATTTGGGATTTAATAACCATCTAAAAATATCCAACACAAATCATTACTATTTATAGATAAAATCTAAATATTTAAAAATTCATTACGAAACTAATTAATATTTATGAAAATCAAATAAAAATATCCTTATATAATATTTAAATATTCTAAGAAATTTTAAAATCTAAAAACCAAAAAGATCTCTGTTAACAATCCTGAAAATTTATAAGAAAGAGTGAAGAGAAGAAAAGACAAAAATTTAGAATAATGGAAATAATGTAATTATATATAATATACTATTCTATTCTTTAGAATAAAATGATTTTTTAACCAGTATTTCTGATCAAATCATCAAACTTCAGTGAATAACATTATGAAAAATTTGGTAAGAAACTAAACATCAGCAAATTCAGAAAATCAACAATACAAAAAAAAGAAGGTAAACATTGTGATCATCTTCAGTTTAACAGCAAACAACCATACGATTATTACACATAAATAAATATCTAGAATGTTATAAAACCAATTAAAAATCTAATTAAAAAGAGAAACTTTAAATAAATAAAATTTAATAAAAAGTAAGCAGTTTAAAAGAAAATGTAATATAAAAAATACCAATGACACGTCATCATATATATAGAAAAATTAGACATTTATAATAAATATATCCAATAATAAGTTTAAGTAATAATGTTCTGCTTACACAAGTTTTTACTTTCATTTAGAAGTAATTTTTGCAATTAAAAATACCTCTTTTTTTTAACTAATTCTATGAAAGCATATTAATTTTTCAAAGGAAAGTTCTTAAAGGTTAGTGAACTGTATATAAATTTGCACGTAACTCAGACAAAACTTATATTGGTAAAATATGCCTCACAATGTTCAATTCCTGAAAGTTAATGACCGGAGCAATAATGGATGATATTTATTTTCTTTTTACACTTTTCAAGATGAATAAATAAAGTATTGAAAAATCCATAATCGTAATATGATGAATTAAGAGATTATGCTTACTTATCAGATTATCATTACAACTTATCTGTTAAAGGAACAAATTATGAGCAGCTTATCTTTCAAAATCTAGAAAGAAAACGCCCGAACATTCAGGCCTACTCCTACACCCTAGAGACTAAACAATTTACTGGACAATACACAAACTTAGAAGTTACTAAAAATATTCATAACCAAATCGAATATTTCTTTTAAAAGAAATTGAGTTTCAAACATCGCATAGCTTTAATCCTGATTAATTTGTATGTTAGCAAAGAAAACTGCGTAACTCTTATATATATACATTTATACGAACTGCGTTGTACAATTTTTATGTCTATGATGCTTATTGTTTGCAATAAATGTTAAAATATTAAAGAGCATTTATGAGTTAAAAAAATTGTGTCTGTTTAGTACTATACAAGTTCAAACTGGAAATTTCGTACTTGTGTATTGTTTCTGTCATTGTTCATAAAATCCACCATGTAACGGGGCTGAAGCACGAGAAATCTGTTGGACAGAAGTCCTCTAGAAGCCTTGATGTGAGAAAAAGCAGAGAGAGGTGCCAGTGCAAGTTTCATGCTCGTCATTTGACCAAGGTTAAAAATTACGAGATTGGCGACGAATCTCGTAATTTTTAATTTTTGTGACGTCGCCTTTGTGTTACTTCTGCAACCTTAGTAAACAAGTTTATGTTTAACTGATCGAAATGAAAATACAGTCTTATATGGTAGAGCTTCACAAAAATAACTAAAATAAGTTACACTCAAAAATCTTAAAAGAATTACATGTGAATTAAAAAACTCGTTTCTTACAACTACGTATTATTAAATAAAATATAATGTAAAAATGTCCCGTTTAGAGAAATTTATCGCAATATTCATTCTAAATAATGTCTTCTAGCATATATTCATTTCTTTACTGTCACACTTCTTCTAAATATTCGTTTGTACTGTATTAAAATAGTTTTTTTGAAGACCTTCTTCAAAACTTAACAAACCTTGTTGAAGAAGTGTAACAAGTCATTATACATTGATGTAAATAAAATACCATTAATCTTAAATATAATTGATTAAAGAAGTTATTTTAGTAAAATATTTGTGTAAACGAATTATTAATTTAGCAACGAGATGAGCTCACCACAACCTTTAAGGATTTGAGCGCAACAAACCCAAAGGATAATTTTTAGAATTGGAGAAATATTGACCAAGATAAAATTTAAAAACTGCATATTACTTTGTTTAACATTTATTCTTACTATTCTAATATTGTGCCACCAGAGATGGATAAGTAAAGATATAGCAATATTGATCGTTCCTGTAGTAAGCTGAGCTGTATCGAGCTGTAATTTTGAGACTTCTTAAAGGGGGCTAGTATGACATCTCAACTAGTTACTCATTCTTTTAAATTCTATACCATGGCATGAGAGAATTCTTAGTTACTTCTAACGATCAACTTTAGGGGAACTAGGGCTCGACTCCTATGCTACCTGCCATGAATTCGGGATCATTATTACCGAATAATCATAGAGTTCGGAAGAGAAAGGAGAAATAAACCAACTTTAAAGAACTTTAAAAGAAAAACAACTTCAAATATTTAAAATGATACAAAATCAGCATTATATGTAAATGATGCAATAAAATAAGAGTTATAATTCTACATTATTTTCTAAATTCTTCTGAACATTGCAAACGATTCAAAATGTTAAATAAAAAAATTCGAGAATGTGGATTAGCAACAAAATATCTTAATTATAATGTACCCACACATGTATATATATATATATATATATATATATATATATACATGGTTGATCTTATTTTTAAAAAATACATTTTTAGAAATCCTAAACAATGAAAAATAAATAACATAAGAAATTCTTTCTGAATCTCCAAGGACGTCTGAAATTGTTTTTGAAATTAAGAAATGCAAGTTATTAAAAAATGGAAAAAAAACCTAACCTAATAGAAACACATTTCTTTTATACAAAAATCATGATCAAGAGTTATGTATAAGTTAGCAATGACTGCTATTCATCAGCTAATAGATGACATGTCCGCAAAATCCGGACTCTGTTGAGGATATTTATTCGTAGAAAACTTAATCTGGTGACGGATTTTGGGACTTCAGGTTTCTGTCGTTTATGTTAACAATTGACGTTCCTCTCCTGATTAGAATTGCATGAGATTTGCCGAAACACAACTCCCAAAAGCAGGTATGCTATTGTGTTCTTGACGCATATAGCTCGGTTGTAGAATAAACGAGCCGATGATGCAAAATCGATTGTAATATATGAAACCTTCGAATGTTATATAGATGCAAATTACTTTATCCTCCTTTATTACTTTTCTTTAATGCAATTTGTAGAATATTTCTCTTATGATAAATCGTTGATTGATTTGAGAATTAGAGACAAATTACGGTGAAATATCTACATATACGCACCTATAAAATTCTATTTCTGTTTGATGACTCCAACCAGAATAATTTAAATAATCATAATTTGAATTATTTAAATAAATCAATAAGTATAATTCCTTAATAGTGAATATAAATACAAAATATATTACAATTAGAATGTTTAGTACTCAAATGACATTAGAGTGTTTTAGTGCAATTAATATTTTAAATATGAAGTTAAAGTGTTATAAAACAATTAATTAAGATTTAACAAAAAATTAGCGTATATAATGTTTAAAAAGAATTTTTCTATATTATAATGTGCAGTCTACTTGCTGCCAGAAGTAACTTAAATTTTAACTCAGACGCATGGGTGAAAATCTGAAATAATTTAATGAAATAATAAAGAAATCGTAAGATATTTCCTTCGGAAGTATAAATTTATTAAAAAAAATACTTGCCAGGTATTTTTAACTTACCTTTTTGCATTAAATTGTTTTTAGTGTTTACTTATCTTGAAATTTTTTCGAATTAACATGTTACTACAGCGCATTATATAATAAAAAATTAGTTAACAATTATACCATGATCATTACAAACAGTTTAAGCTTTGTATACTATAAAAATTATACTTCATAGTTCCCACATATTTGATTTCCTAAAAGTTTAATTTCTGATAAAGCCCAACTATTCGAGAGCAATGACAAAAGAGAAAGTACGGGATACAGTTAGAAAAATAATTATTTGTATATTCTAATATTTTAAAATTTTAACTGAATAGAAACAGATATTTTACAAAAATAATTTTAATATATTTATCGTACGTTTTAAATACAAACACCAACAAATTTAGATCAAGCTAAATAACAAGTTACAAACCGAAAAAGTTTAAAATTTTCTTGTAAAAGTAATATTTGTATACTTCCTCAAAAAGATACTGCGTTTATAGTATTGATGGTTGAAAGGATTATTTACAAATTAGGACTATAAATAATTATTAACTTCGTTTAATTTTTGAAGTTTTACATTTTATCTGCATATGTCTAGTAATAATAGAGAACGAAGCCTAAAAGTAGAGATGATCTTTAGAACTGGGAAATCGTATCCTTGAGCTCCATAAAAATGGAAAAACATACGAAGAATTGGAAAAGCGGTCCATTTACAACTGTTAAATACTTAATGAGAAAGCGTGAAAAATTGGATCAATCAAAAATAAACCCAGATCAGGACGCCTCTGCAAATAAAATGAGGGTGAAAATAAATGTTGATCAAATTGCTTTAAAAACTTTTATAGCTTCAGCTCAAAAAGTTGCTGAAAATTTAGCGCCATCTTGAAATATCAGAGCAACGTCTTAAACGATAAGAAATGCTTTGTACAATGCAAGTTTAAAGGGAAAAACCTCAAGAAAAACCTTTCATATGGGAAACAAACCGAAGAAAGTAACTGGAATTTGCTTTGCACTACAGAAATAAACTATTGAATTTTTGGAAAACAGTGATTTTTTTCTGATGAGAGTAGATTTCAATGTTCTCTCCAACAAGCAATTGAAAAATTTGGTGTAAAAATGTAACTGATTGAGATCCAAAAAAGAATCTTTCTATACATCCAACTCTCAAGATCATGGTAGGAAAATATCATGTTTTGGGGTTGTTTAGTTTAGCTTTTTTATTAACGTCGCACTAGAAGCAACTCGAGGGCTATTGGCGACGGACCTTGTAATTTTGAACCACGGTCAAGTGACGAGGACGACACCTGAGCAGGCACCCCATCCTCTCCTAACATCCACACCACGCCAACGGGAAGACTTTGGGCCCCGAACAGACTTAACGCGCACCAGCCCCGGCTAGTCTTCGGCGGTCAAGGATCGAACCCGCGACTAAACGAAAACCGGGGGCCGCTAGTCCACGACTTGACCACTAGGCAACCGCGGCTCTTTGTTTCAGGGTTGAATGGTTTCAAATGAACTGGGATTTTATTGATACTACAATGAGATCTTTCATATATATTGATCCGTTACAGCATGATTTATTAATCAGTTCTAGTAAATTTAACTTAAAGTATAAACTTGATTTTCAGCAGGATGATGACCCAGAACATACTGCTATAATCACCAGGACATGGTTACCTTACAAAGCTCGAAGGCGATTGGTAACTCTTCCACAACCTCCGGACCTGAATCTAATAGAAAATTTGTAAATATTTAGGTAGCACAAATTTGGGAAAAAAAAAAAAACATATTAAAATAAAAACAATCAAATTAAAAAAACTTTCAATGAAGTATGAAATAACATAGACACAAAAATCCCCTAAAAATTAGCACAAACTATGTCACAAGATCTTGAAACAGTCAAAAAAGCTAAAGGACTTCACACAAATGATTAGTGTGAGAGTTTGTATTATTTAACAAAATTTTGAATTATAAGAAACTAATGAAGTGCACAAATACCTTTTGGATTATATCTTTGTATATTTGTCAGTTAAAATGTATAAAAAGTGATTATTTTTACTTTGCGATTGCTTTCATGCTATATAATAATTCATTAAATTAATGTCTTACATAATTGTTTGTTGAAATATTTCACTTTATTTCATCATACTTTAAGAAAATGAAGTGCATAAATAATTATTTTGCCTACTTCCGATAATTCTGATGTTATCTGTTTAACTCAATTAGTTTGATTATTAAATCAGTAAAAATTAATTTTTTTTCAGAAATTAATGATTGTTTTAATTAAATAATAAAGTAAATAATTAATGAAACGTGTTGGAATCAAGAATGCCATTAGAATAAAGTCATTTTATAATAGAAATACTTCTAAAAAATACAAAAATTATTATAACTTAGTTTTAATATTGAATCTTAACGAATCCTTGTATGTTATATTTACATGTTACTCCCTGAAAATATTATATGGATAACACATGTATGATAATCTACATAATAATTTTTTTAAATACATGGAATTATAATTCTTTCCGATTTTGTGAAATCATTTTTACGGCTTAAGGTTTTGATAAATAATTCAGTGCATTTAAAATACTTCCTTTTTCAGTTTGTCTCATCTGTATTTAATATAAATACAGTTTATTTTAATGTGAACAATATTCAGATTTCTTTTTTTACATTTATGAGACATTTACGAACGAAAATTTCGTGAGAATTGTTTCCAAATAAGCAAATTTCTAATTATTGC
>BMAW01054313.1:1002620-1028250 GCA_019974015.1 Nephila pilipes
TGGATAAAAATACTATTGAATACTAATGGATAAAAATACTATTGAATTTTATTTCGGGTACTATATGTGTTCTATAATTTTGTGGTCTGTGCTTAATAACACATTAGTTTTAATTTGATACGCTTCTTTGAATTATTAGGTACTGATTTTTTTATTGTATTTCAAAAGGAATACATTAAATAAGGGTGGGGAGGGCTGCCTTTTTAATAACTTTATTGTGTTTTTGTTAATAAGACAAAACTGTGATGCGTAATACAACCAGGTCTTCCATAATTTTTGAAATAGTATCTTTATCATGAACTACGAATAAATAGTTATTTATATTAATATCCTTGTTTCATTCCATTTCTACTATACAACTGATTTCTTTTTAATCATTTTATTTACTTATTTTTTTGCGAATCAATTATAACTGGCAAAGTTTGAAGACATAGCTACATGCGCATATTTATATATATATATATATATATATATATATGTAACGTAATCTTCTTAATTTTTGAAATTTAAAACATATATTTAATTAGAACAATTATTAAATAAGGCATTCATTCAAAAATATCTTATTTAAAAGAGCATTAAACATTATTTATCTTTCAATAATTTAATAAGTACCATGATTTCTCATCTCTATTTTATGCTCATGCTTCTTTTTATCTACTCACACACTGTTGTTTTTCTTCGCAAATAAAAAGCTACATAAACTCGTCATGCAGCACATCAAAGTAATACCACCTGACCCGAAGACATTTTTTATGAACTTCCAACCGCAGAGTAAACACTTTGATTTTCCTAGAAAGTAAAAAAGGAATCCCAGTGCGATTTACTCCTAATGTGTTCGTAGCAGACGCCTATAATTCACTCAAAATGAAACTTTTAAATTTATAGCGTTCTCGAAGACTCCGAACTCAATGTCAGTGAGCAGGATTTTTTTTCTATTTTATGTAGCGTTCCGTTTTATAGCGGTATTTTACGAAACTGAGGGAGAATATCATGGATTTAGTAAATGATCATTTTGAAGAAAGACGTCGATCGTTAATTATTGCTCCTTTTTGAGAGATATCCACTAAAATAGATGTGTTACTAAATATTACTGTTCTCTCTGTTTTAGTTCCTGGAAAACTATAGTTGATAAGTGTAACATTTTGAGTTTAATATATTTTACATTATTGAGATTAAATGTTAAAAAATTTACGGAACAAATAAAAAGAAATAAATCTGAATAGTTAAATTTACTTTTATTAATTAGATGATTTATTTAACGTAATTGAGTAATAAAAATAATTAAATACATCACAGTCCTAAGTATTCAAAAATAGATCAAGTATCATCATATTTTTTATTATTATTTTACTATTATTTTTTCAGAATACGAAATCATGTGGAGTCATTCTAATTGCTATTGATTTTTGCTAATATCAAATTTCGCGCGACTCTGGCTGTATGTTAATTCTTAAGCAACAGTTTTTAATACTGTTATAGTTTAATTGGTTAAACTTTTGTGTGTCATAATTCTCGATGTCGATTATTTGTTAAAGTAGCACTTACAAGCAATACGAGAGTAACTAGTGACATATTTAGCAATTTTGAAATTTGGTCAAATGACAAGGACGGTCATGAATTGGCACTCTTCCTTCATACTTCCCCACCACGGTGGGAGACTTGGAGTTTTATTAATTTTACAGCAATCTAAGAGTCGACATATTTAAAGTTATTCAAAACCACTGAAACAGCGCTGGCAGCCAGCTCAACACCATGATCACACAGCTGCCGTGGTCGTGTCATAATTATCAGTCATTAGCTTCAGTTTCATGAATGTATATTTCTTTTATACTTATATCATTCAGTTTATAATTGTAATAAAATTAGCATGCAAATTTAACGCAAGTCTGTAAGTGGTATTTATTTTGATAAACCTTCCTACGTGTTGAAAAAGCTAAGGTTTGCCAAATTTTTTTATTAAACTCAGTTTAGTTCATATTTATTCTAGGTCATAACAAAATGTTATTTAATTTAATCTTATGATTATTAAAATATACAGTACGTTTTATATACTTTTATAACTCTCTCCAACTTTTTTCTTCTTTTTTACCTCTCTAATCTTTCAATCTCTTATTTTTATAAGTGGTTTTAAATATAGTTATAAAAGCTTCAGACGAAATCAAAAATTTTAAATTGCAAATTTGTTATGTCTTACATCTATTAATCTTATTATATTTTCTTATGACAAACAAGATTTACAGTACACATGTACATGCTCTTGAAAAAGATAAACTATTCAAAAAGGACACATTGTTTCTGCTTTTTCATATATCTTTGGACCACATTCGTTGCACCATTACTTGATACTTTTCTTTTAAAACAGTTTTTTTTTCGTCCTGACATTTTTTCTCGAACATTTTGTTCATTCCTGGTATTATTTTTTGATATATTTTTTGTTGTTTTTGTTTCTCTTTCGTTACATCAGCCAATTTCTTTTTTATTGTTATTGGAATACTTTCCCCCCCCTTCCTAATATTACTGTAAGGCTTAATCTCCATTTCTTAATTTGTTTCAGGGGAAAGGCCCGTTTTGAATAGCTTCTTTTGATAGTAAGGACGGTTCATATGCATAAAAACAACAAACGCAATTAATACAGTCTGGCCAATTATTCTGCAAAATAGGTAAGTAGATCGTTTCCAAATTCTTTTTTGCATGTGTACAATGATACTCACTGACATCTATCAAAACTCAAGTGTATCACATGTCATCTTTCGATCATTATTTTAAGTGCACTAAATCCAAAAATATTAAATTTCTTTTTACAAGTATTCCTATGCATATTGGTGATATAAGGCGATTAGACACCGTGAGATAATGTCACTTTCTTCTTTGTTAAAGGAGGAAAAAATTCTATAGATTTAAATACATGTTTTTCTTTGTGGAATACTAAAAAAAATAAGATGTCGTGACTAAATCCTATGCATGGAAGCTATCATGAAATAATTTTTTTTAGAAATAGATCAATTAGACCCATTTAGGTAGAAAGGTTAAGAATGATTATAAAATTAATCAATATTCACATTTCAAATTTTTTTAAAAATCTTATAGTAATTTTTCAATATAACTTAAATTTTACAATTTAAAACTGCAATTAGTTTTATAATTATAATGATTATTTTACGATTTTATTAGATTACTAATGATTTTACTATTTGCAATAATCTTCTAGTTGAAAAAAGTCACATCGTTTTTATGATCCGTTGAATTCGAATTTAAATTAATATAGATTTTGAGACGAATTCACCATATTGTTAGATAAAATACAATAAAAACTGATGTGTTTTTACTTGTAATTACTTTTGTCACTTAATTTGGCAAAAGAAATCGTTATAAGTAATAAAAGCACAAACAAAGGCAATTGTATAAAACAGATCGATAAACTGTGTAAATAAGTTTTCTCTATCAAAAATCTACTAATAACTTTAAACATTTTTAAGAAGAACCTATTTTACTCGCATTAGACCACGAATATACGCAGGTTAAAATGTTTAATATCACCAAATTGGCAATTACACGATTATCCTTTGAGCTAGAAATATATGAAGCATATTTAACGTAGTTAGCATTTAAGAAATGGTAAAGAAGGTGGTATGTATTATTTTAATCAACTATTTAAAATAAAAAATTCATTTAATTTTTACTTAATAATCTTAATTTTTGTAGAAAAGTTAAAAGTTCATTTAATTCAGGTTTTCATTTTGTTTTGTAGCAACAGCGAAATTTCAATAGGAAAATTAATTATATTAAAATTCTACTCAAAATGTTTTTACATGTGTCGCACATATCTGTTGTTTGAAATAGCTATTAGTAGAAACAAAAATATATTGGAAATATTTCATGAAATAATTTGAATTCTATGGTAAAAAAAGGTTTTACAAATCTAAAAAAATATGTTTAATAAATATCGTTATTTTTGTATTCTTTGGAATATTTTGAAGCATGCTTTGTGCATAGAAATAAAGCACATTTTTGATCAAACTTTGTTTCCGGATGTACATTATAGTATTTTCAAAAAAATAGGCTTAAAATGTGACTTTATTCAATTTATGATTGTTTCGAATGTGAAGACAAAGGCTGAAAAGACAAGAAAAAGAAAGTAAAGTTTTTATTTTTAGTAATGGCGATGAAATTCCGAACCTATATTGAATATCGATTTTTTTCCCTTAAGCGTTACGCAAAATACAAGTGAAATTCGTTAAAATGCAGAATAAATCTTGATTTACTGAAAGCTGGAGAAGGGAAGAAAGAAAAAAATACATCATTATGTCGCGCTATTGACTTAAGAAAAGCAACGTTTTCGATCTATATACATATTATTAAGCATTTTAAATTTACATACATTTTAATCAATAATATAATTGAACAATTATGAAAAGTTCAAACGAAAAAAATATGTATTTAAGCATACATCTCTATTAATTATTATTTTTAATAGGGTTAATATCAAGTAAATTTTTTAATTTTTTAATTGAGTTTGATTAATTTATTATATATTCTCTATGAACGTTTTTCTTTTAACATAATGAGATTGATATTTTTAAACTTAAATTTTTATTCCACGCATTTTTTGGTGAAATTTATTAAAACATTTGAGCTTCAGAAAGGTATAATTTTGTAAATTACTCTAATTTAGTTGGTTTGATACAAGTTTAAGATTTTTGGAGCAAAATGAAATTTTACAACTTCAGAAATATCGTTCATAATTATTATATGAAATTCAAGAAGGGTGATATGCAGTGAATGATAAATGTTTTCTTACTGTGGCATAGTATGATCATTTAATGATTTAACCAATTACATTTCCCACATTAAAGAGAAACATATTAAGAGAAAATAAAACATGTAATCCATTCGATGATTTTAAGAGTATAAATTATAGTCACTCCAAAAATTGTATTCAAAGAAATTATGATTATCGTTAAAATAGCTTTGCAATTAAGAGTAATATATAGATTCATAATGTATGAATGTTATGCATGTTTTTACGTACCATTTTGATATTGAAAAGAATAAGAGCAATTTTTATTCTTTTTTTTTTCTTTTTCAATTTTTATTCTTTCTACTTTTCATTTGTATAAGAACGCTCGTGCCTTAATCTTCTATACAACATAATCATTCTATTATTACGAAATTACTCTATCATATCCGTACAAATGTCTTCTGTATTCCATCCTCATAGAAATCTATTTCAGGGGTCGGCAACCTATTGAAACGGAATAGCCAAAAGTTACAATTTACAAAATTTCAATGTTTTTAAAGAGCTACTAAAAATTTCGATTTAATATTTTCGTATTTGCTTGTATAAATTGATTTTTGATTTAAAATAAACGGCTTTTAAAATACGGAATAATATTTATTCATATAAGAAAACACATATATAGATAGCTACATCAATGGGAGCATTAGCTTTGCATGCCTTTTGAAAGTTTGATTAAATCTGGCTTATAACTTGTTTTAAGTTTCAAGCACGACTCTAGATTTTTATTTGTAAGTTGACTTCTAACTATACTTTTTATTATATTCATACAAGAGAACGCTTTCTCACTCGAATATGTCGACCAGAAGATCGTCAGCACTCCATATGCCAACTTCTTATCCTCACTGTAGCATTCTGGAAGACTATTCCATGCACCGAATATGAGGGCCTCAACTCGCAGAATTTCTTTTAGAGCTGTCCACTTGTGCTGCGCGATGTGTATGCATTTCTGGACCTCCAACTCTTCCAACTTACTCTTGATTTCTGTGAACTTGCCACTCCTCATGTCTTTGGTTTTCAAATCCAGCATCAATTCCAAATGGCTCAATGTTGATCTTATTTGCATTAGTGTTGAGAGAATTTACTATGAACGCAAGAGTACTTTTGTTTGTTTGATATGCTCAAATCTCTCGGCGAATCCATCCTTCATGTGTTTTAAAGCTATGCTGAAGTAATACGTGTCAATAGTTGCATTGGTCTCACCGCGTTATTGGTTCAGATTTAAAAATGTAGTAATTTAACGCTCTCCATGTCTTCAACAAAAAGAAGTAATTTTTTTTCGAAATAAACTACTTCTTCAAGCAAGGCGTAGGCTGGGTTGCTCTTTCCTTGCAGTTTTAGATTTAGTTCATTTAGTTTCATTATGGTACCTACCATGAGGTTGAATTTTTGCAGCCATTTATCTTCTTATTCGAGAAGTTCAATGCTTTTTTCATTGACGAATGTTTTTATGTTACTCAATCACAAAGCAAAACGTTACAATTCGTTACCCCTAGAAAGCCATCGCACTTTATTGTGCAGAAGTAAGTAAAAAAACTGACCCTGCTATTTCTTCAAGGAAATCTTTAAGCTGGCAATGGTTGAGTGCTTTTACCAAGATGCTGTCAATACTCTTAGTTACCAAGTTCATGACCTCAACTATTTCGGCTGGAAATGTTTGGGCACAAAACACTTCTTAATGAATTATGCAGTGAAACATCATAATTTCGTGGTTTATTTTTTTTTTCTAAAGAATTAATGTTACTCCTCTATGTATTCCTGTCATACTTCTGGCTCCATCTCAGTTGCTATAGAAACAAAATTATATCGATTCTATTGTCTTCCAGGTATTTTTGCACAGCATTTGTTATATCTTCTCCACGAGTTTGCCCTGAGAGCGACCTATTAGCAATCCTAATAGTTGAGATTACATATACCTGACGAAAGGGGTAAAATGTGCCTTGTCTTTTATGTCGCAAGACTCATCTATAGCTAGTGATAAGGCAGAAGCCAGTTAAATGTCTTCCACTTGCATTTGTGTTACATTTGCAAACATTTTAGCGATTCTATCTTCTACCGTTTTAGCAGATAAGGATAAATCTTTGATTTTTTTTCTTGATTTCTGCTCTGTTTTTAAAACTGTGAAACAGTTCTTCAGAGGCATGTATAAAACAATCTTTGACGTACTCACCATCTGTGAATGGTTTTCCTCTTTTTTCATTTCTTATGATTCTGCAAAGCTTGCCAGATTTATATTATTGGAATATCAAGCCCAGTTACTTAGCACGGAACTTGACTGTTTTTTCGGAGCCCTTCAACAGTTTTTTTTCGTGAACCACCGGTTGGATATTTACCAGCAAACTGGATATGTTTTGTAGTGAAGTGTCTCTCCAAATCTGACTTCTTATTGGGTGAGAGATTTTCGTGGCAAATGAGACAAGTCTGAAGGCCATCTGTGTTACATATGAATGCAAACGACTCCATCCAATTCTGATTGAATTCTCGGTTTTCTTCTTCAGTTCTTCCTTCTTTTTTTTTCCTGATGCTATGCTGGCGGCGGAGCCGAAAAAATGCTTTTTTAAAAGTTTTCTTAAATATCTAAACGGCAAATAATTCATTTATTTTTATTACTTCGTTAACACGATCCTCAGATAGGTAATCCTATTCTGTTACTGATTTTATTATATTAAATGCGTACATACCTTTGAAAAAATAATTCGCTTCTAAATCGTATTCTTCTTGAAACAACAGTGCAAAAACCACAAGTAATTAAATTAACACTCATGCAATGTAACTTCGACCGCGCGGTCCGAGGATGTCTGACTGACAACACACTCTAGACGGTGATTGTTTGGGTGAGACGGAAATGGAATGCAATTGGTAGAAAAATAAACATGATCACGGAATCTCATATCTAAGACAAAAACAATAGTTCAAATTTAACTCATTACGTTCATGTTAAGAGTAGCGATTTGCAACTAATGATTATGAAAATAGAAGCTATTGAGAAATTAATTACTTAAACATATTTTTTTATTTTTTAAGGAATTTGGTAGTAAATTATTAATTTTTTCGTATGGAACTTGAGAGCCACAACTTTACATCAAAAGAGCCGCAGGTTGCCGACCCCTGTGTTATCTGATGGGCTAGCAACTGTAGTACGGCCGTTTTGGCATCATCATCATCGTCATGGTGCTGGCCACCTAAATGCTTTTCCAAGAGTGAAGGAACAGTCTATTATTCAACATAATTATGTCTATTATTAAGGCACGTATCATATCCGTACAACCATCTTCTGTATTACATCCTCATTGAAATCTGCCATCTGATGGGCTAATGATTGTAGCGCGGCCGTTTTGGCATCATCATCATCGCCATGGAGCTGACTATCTAAATGCTTTTTCAAGTAAGTATGACAGAACAATAGGAGGCCACTAGGAGCCCTATCAGGACTATACTGATGGGAAACAAGCTATTCCCAAACATATGATAACATCTCGGATTCAACAAGTCATGTGTGGACATGGAATTTTATACAGTAAAACAATTCTCTACTGTTCAAACCATGGCTTTTGTTTTAGGTCACACAATGGGGTTTAGTTAAGGTGACGCTATATATCTATTTATTAAGGCACTCCAAGGCGAAAGATCCACAAACAACTCTGCCCTCATACCTATCCTAAAACATAAAGCACATGATTTTGCGAACTAAATTGTTTTTTCAAACTTCACTCCTTTGTGTGATGTTGATCTCCCCATTCTATGGATCGCTGCTTTGTTTCTGGAGTCACATGTCCAAAGACTTTTCTAATCTCCTGTTGAATTTCGGCAGCTTTAACGCCTTTTGTATGCAGAAAACGAATCATAAAGCGTAGTTCACGATCTTCGATATTTTCCATTGTGTGAGGTATTTTAAATACGCCCAAACAAAAATAAGCACGGACAAATGTTTCCAATCTGACGTTCATGAATAATCAACAAATATAGGTACTCGATGCACTTGCGTGAAATGGTGACAGTAGATCTGCAGCTGCCATATTTAAAAATGGGTGTACTTAAAAACACCCCTAGCACTTTTATCGAATACATTTTACGAATGTATTTTTAAATTTTACTTTAGAAAAAGTAGTATAAACACAGCAAACTGAATATTTCCCCCAATTTGATGACAAATGCTCTGCAATTTACTTTTAATCATTTCTTAAAATTTTTGTTTATAAAGAGAAGAATATCTATTTCAAATTTAATAAATTAAAATATTCAATATTTGTACACTGTGGAAACACGTAACAATTTTAGTCATTAGCTTTACACAGGAAACTCAAGGCATTTAAGATACACTTGTATACAAAATTAATGGAATTTACACATTATGTAAATTTTTAAAAAAAAAATAATGGACATTTTTCAAAAAAATTTGATAAGGATATACATTTATAACATAAAAAGAGATATACTGTTCAAAAATCTTTTTATGTTAGCGTGATTATCAGTAAAGCTCATAGCGCAGGGATGTACAAAATTCACCTTGTGATTAAAAAATGAGTCTAACATGGAACATGGCCTCCTCTCACAGTCAAATAGATCGTACAACGTGACGGCATCTTGGACATGGGTCAGTTGAGGAGTACCTATGACAGTCGATAGACTCCTGCTGCAACGCAGTTTTTATCTCAGGGATAGTTCTTGGAGGGAGCTGGAGAGATGCAATTGGACATTCTTGACATACTGTATAGGGTTAAGGTCAAGAGATTTGGCCGATAAATCCAAGCGGCAAATACCCTCACTTTCCAGGTAATCGTCGACTGGCTGAGCCCTTTAAGGATGAGTCTTCGTCGTTCAGAAACCGAAAACCAGGACCAACTGCACCCTTGAAAAGTCGAACATAATGCTCTTCTCTCTATACTTCATAATAGTCTAGGAGCCTTTTCACATCACATGCAGGGGTGTGAGGATGTACAATATAATGCCTGCCCAAAACCATTATACCTCTATAACCCAGTAATGATCATTTTCCCTGAAGATGGGGGGAGGGTATCATGACCCAGACTCTTTCTAGATACATAGACTTGTATGCTAAGAATCAGTGCCCTGGCTGAATTTTGACTCATCTATGAAAAGCATGGTGCTTTAATTAAGTCTGGTCCAAGATGCATGCTGTCTGCATCATGCTAAACACGTACTCTTGTGTGCTGACGTGAGCCTGATGCAAACAATGGGTCTTCCGGCTAACAGCCCTCTTTCATGAAACCTTCGGGCATCTTTAGACCATGAAACTCGGGTTCCAGTAGCAGCATACATCTCAAGTGAGAGATGTGGAGTTGTAGCAGTCCTGTGTTACCGCTCTGATAGTGCCAAATAACTATCCTCATTCGTCACTGTGGATCTTGGTTGACCTTTTCCATGTCTTTTCGATATGGATCTAGTGTTCTGAAACTGTTTCCATGAAAACTGCAGACAATAGTGGGTGTTACATTGAACTCTGAAGCCACACGTGATAATAATTGAACTCCCTTTAATCCACTAAAAATTATCCGTCTCGTACCGTATTCTATACGTCCATGGCTATTCATTTGGGACCCATCTAGAACAAACATGGCGAATCTGTAAATTGTTGTATAGAATGCAAAATATCGATATTTTCTAAATGTTAGTTTATGCCGCAATCTCTTATGATATTTGCCAATATCTTTACTTCACCCACATAGAGTTAATATTTCAATCATTCACAACACTTTCAGATCGGCCAAGCTTAGGAGTTTGTTCTGCAGACAAACGTCCTTTTGAAATTCCCTATGCCATTTGAAAATAGTAGAATCACCAAAACATTTGTCTTTCATGTTTATTTCATAATTTAACTGTTTCTGGAGCTGTTTTGCCCAAACGATAGCAAAATTTTGGGGCACAATGCATTTCGTTTTTTAACTCCGAATCACTCACCTCCATTATTGTAGGGCAAGTAAAACAATTCTTTAAGCAAACACGAAACTGAGAAAATAAAATCCATCGCTTAGTTTTGAATTTTTATAAGCATTCATTTAATATTCTGAAAAAATTGACTGCACTTTTAATTTTTAGTCTAGTGGTGTTGTCACAATGTAAAAAAATAACTCATTTAATAGTTTTCATGGAATGTCCTTTGTATATATATTATATATATATATATGTTTTTTGTTATTTTTTTATAAGCTAGTCTTAACAAATATTATTTCAATGAATTTATTATTACATAAATATAATTAACTCTAATCAGTTCGTATGGAAAAATATAATATATCTTTCTGAACACACGCATTTAACAAACTATGTGAATAATTAAAATAAATAATTAATTTAAATATTTACTTAAAAAAAACTCGAAAAATTGGCATCTACAGCAAAAATTTCTAATGGGTGTTTGACTAATTGACTCAGAAAACCATCAAAATAAAAATAGTTTTTTCGTCACAGACATTTTGATGCATTACTCTACACATTAAAAAGCGCGCCATTATGTGTAATTTAAATACCAAATAAATGAAACTCATATTCAGATGAATTTTCATAATTCAAGCGTATTTTAAGAACTACTCTAAAAGCTTTAAAAATGTCAGATCCAACTTCACTATCCCTAAATATTTATTCTTTAATATGACGTTATTGACGAAAAACAATCCGTTTTCGAAAGTTATTTTAGTTGGATATGAAGATGCAGAAAGAGACACTTTTCTCTCTAAATTCAGATAATATGGCACTGCTTTCTGTTCTAGACTAAAAAAATTTAATCCTTTTATTGTGTTTTCGCTTTAATTTTTCTCAAACCGAAAGATTTTGGGAAATGACGTACGCTTCTAACAGGATTAAAGTTTCTTTACTTTTTTTAATACCCGAAAGAAATCTGTGGTAGTGAGAAACGTTTCTAAAGATCCGGAAGAAGATATATGATTTGATTTTCATTTTTAGAATAAATATTTTTTGCGATTATTTTTCAAAGTTGGATGATAAATGTATTTTCAGTGTACTATATTTATTATTTGAGAATCTATAGAGATGCTTTATAAATAATAAACTGTGCATTGTTTTAATTAAATAAGTAATATTTGTTAACTATAAAAATTAAACATAAAAAAGGAGATAAACAGATTTTTATATATTTGCAGTTTTTAATAAAATGTTATAATAAGAAATTCCATTTTTCCTATCACAAAAATAATAATTATTCAAAAGTATACATTCAAAACTATCATTTGTATGCACTGCTTTTTTGTGTGTTTTGAATTAAGAATATCTATTATTGATTAAATTTTAGGTAATTACAAGAGTTTATTCTGTATATAATTATAGTTATTTATAAGTATACTACTGAATCATCTTTTAGAAACTTTTCCGAATAGTTAGTCTTTCAGAAACCTGGTTACCTATCAGATTAATGTTTTTTAAAAAAGGGTTTAATTATATAGTTTAATTTTAGTTTTTAACTTTTTCCGGAATATTTATACGAAATATTTAAAAAAGAAAGAGGAAACAGTATGAGTAAAGCATTGTTAGCAACTACATTTTATTATAAAATTATTCTTAAATATTTATGTAGCCATTTCTATATGAAAATCAATTTCAAAAGAAATATGTTGTTAATTGTATGAACTACAGTATTAAATTTAAAACTTTTCTCAATAACTTCTTCATAATGTAAAATATATTTACTAATATATAACAGAAAGTCTGCATAGTTCGATTCTTATAATGGTTTCGTATTGTACAAATAAATGTTATATATCTTGTTCTTAATTAAAGAGTAACTATTTGTATATGCTAAACCCGTATTTATGTTGTTTAAATGATACCCTTCAGTCGATGTAATTAATTTTTTTTGCTCATGCATCTCTTAAAGATCTGTGTTTTTAACTTGAAAATATTTTGACGAATAATATATGTAAAATAATATCAAAAGAGTGTAAAATAATATTTGATATGCCAATTAGAAGCAAGATTATTCAGCATGCAGAGATAAAGAAAATAATATTTTAATTTGTATTCAATATGATGGGAAGTATATAAAATATAAATATTTCTGTATTTAAAATATTATATTTATGGAGCTCCAAAATAAATGTGTTTGTTAAAAACTTATGCCACTATTTTTATCTATAAGTAAGAAAAATTTTTAAATTTTATCCAGAACCTCCAGTAGTAATTTTAGATTTTTATTGCTTATAAAGCACTAAAAATACTTTTTCTATTTTTAAAATTAAGTCTATATTATGATTTCTATACATATGCATCTGCTGAAAAATATCAAATTAAATTAAGTAAAATTCAGTAAAGTCATTAATTAAGATGTGAGGTATGAAAGAGTAAATATTGTAAAATGTATTTAAAATTAATAACAAATTATAAAATTATGAGAAAACCACAAAATGTATTTCTTATTAAATAAATAGATGTCACATTTCATTTGTAGTTTTTATATTTGAGATTTATTATATGTAAGCAATAAAGGTTGAGATATAAGAAAAAAGGTTTTGTTATTATACAAAAGCTATTAAAAACGATATATATTAATACCAAAATAATAGATTAACTTTTTAATGTTTTCTTTCTTCTAAAAAGTTATAATTTATACATACGAGGTACATAAGTAGTTTAAAAATTATTTAAATAGTTTTTAAATGAAAATCAAAAGAAAATTATTCGAATTTTTGAGAAAATAAAGCTGTTAAATATCTTATTTGTCTACCCCAGATCTGCTAAAAAATGATTATTCGAAAAACAAATTCCTTCATGATTACATCTGTATTTTAAGAACGAAATTGAAAGTAATTTGAAGAGCTCACTATTACATACAAACTTTTGAAGTGAATTTTGACCACATTTTAAATTTCGATATTTTAAGAAAATGTTCTCAAAACTGAGTTCATTAAAGTGTTCCAAAATTCCCTGATATTTCAATCTAATTAGGTTTCGAGGAATATATTCTAACAATAGAATTTCGAGAGGTTTCTAAACGTGTATTGTTTACCAAAATGGCTGCTTCATTATTTTAATACAATAATAGAGTTGAACTGTGATGAAGCAAATGCTACATTAAGATTTTAACAATCTTCCCTTTTAAATAAAGTATGAACTATTATAAACTCCCTTCTCGTTAAACGGCTGTTTGATAAAATTGAAGCATAAGATCAAAGCACTCCATAGCTGAGATGTTGCTTAACTCTTTTAGAAGTCACAGTGGATGTTTGAAGATATGAAATCACTTATTATCTTAAGAACTATGTTTATATCCTATCATCTTTGTTTACAAAATTGTGATCAATTCTAGATCACTTACACAAATGTGAAGCGAAGGTAATATTCTGCGTTTCTAATAATAATTAATCCTATTATAAATAATCCGATATTCCAAACTTCAAACCACACAAGTGTAAACAAGCGGTACATTAAAGACTAATATTTTTGAAGGCTGACATTGCATTTTGAGCGTTTTAGAATTTTCGATTCCCGTAAATCAGCTTATTTAGTACTAGAATTTTCTACGATAACTCTATATTTTGAACTTGAATTTACAATGCATAATACGTGATTTTAAGCAATTTCCTCAAATGTAAGACATGCATTGATAATTTTCAATGATGAATGTAACAAAAATTGTGTTTCAGTTCGGTTTTAATTTAAGATGTAGTTGAGACTGCATTATCAAGAAGAAAACAATTATTGAGTTAAATAAAATGAATAACTGGTATTAAAAATTTGGATTAATTAAATCTCATGTCTCAAGTTTAAAAGAGATTTTTCAATCTTTAGAAAAATACCTGAAAATTATTTTTAATTGTGGATACTTCAGTTTTTAACAGGATTTCTTATGAATGTTTGAGAATTATTTAGACAGAGAAAGGTGATTATAGAAAAAAAAAATGTTATCAGCAAATCTTAAACATTATCTTAAAATTAATCATAAGCACTTTTTTAATGTTAAAATCAATTCTTTTCTGATGAATTATTCTTCTTTTGGGAATAGTTCAGAAAATCAAATATTGATTACAAGAATTGATTGCCTCATTCTGATAAATACAAACAATAACAATAACATCGCCAAGTTGTGACGATACACGTGCGCGCACGCACGCACGCACGCACGCACGCACACACGCACACACATATATATATATATATAACACATCGATCAATAACTCCCGAGACTAACCTAGAGATGGCGCTCGTAGTAAACCAGTAACCAGGTCTTTCTAGAGTACTAACCTTTGCTTGAAACGTGTCAAAATTTTAAGTCGATCGGACCAGGAAAAAGGTTTTTTGAAGTGAAGTGAAAAAGGTTTTTTTCCAAGTGGGTGCCACGATTGCTTTCGATGGAACAAAAACAGCAACGAGTCGATGATTCAGAAAGCTGTTTATCGCTATTTACTCGCAACAAAAAAGATTTCTTGCGAAAAAAAAAAAAAAAAAAATTGGAGGAAAAAAAAAAAGATTTGGAAAAGCGTTGGAACGATTGTATCACCCTAAAAGGTGATTAACAAAAGGTGTTATGTTGATGGATAAAAAAAATTTTTGCAAAAAAAATGTTGTTTTCAATGTTAGACTCGGGAGTTATTGATCGATGTGTTATATATATATATATATATATATATATATATATATATATATATATATATATACATATTCTCATCCAAGTAAAATTATAATACTTTATAAAATGTATTGAGAATCAAAGTAAATTGTAGAAATTACCTAAATGCAAATTGATTTGAGACTACTAAAAATTTAAAAAAGAGATTAATTATTAAATGTTTAAAAATAAACTTTTTAAAAAAATAAATGGAAGAAAATAGAACCTTAACAACAAGAAAAATTTATGTAGTAAAACGGAAGAGAATATTTTAAAAATCAAATCCCTTAAAACTAAACAAAATGGAAATAAAGCTATATAATACTGCCACTAGATCAATGTAATGGACCATGCTTAAACATGCTTTAATCAAAAACCTTCTCAATCAGTAATTAGCTCTATTAAACAAAAGATTTTCGCTTAATATGCCAAATTGATTAAACAAAATCATTGACAGTCAATAATAAGGAAGAAATAGAAAAAACATTAGAAAACAACTATTTTAAATTAAAACTTCATGAAAACTACAACATAAACACTATAAGCTCCAATGCATGGAAAATAATTTTAAGTTAAGAAATAAAACTAGAACATATTTATATAATTCATCTTTAAATATCTTTAATTGCGCCATTTCTGTCCTAGAATTTTAATTGCTTCCAAAACCTAAATCATCGAACATATCAATATTATCACCAACTATGAATCAAAATAAGAATTAAAAAAAATGCCTGTATAAAAATTCGAAAAGTTACAAACTTATTTTTAAGAAATAAATTCAAGGTTTTTTTTTTTTTTTTATTGTTCTTTTTTACGGAAATGAATGATTTTCATGTGAAAAATACAAGGTTATTTATTTTATAAAATCATTAGAGTACCAATTAATAATTTCAAAAAATACTTTCAAGAGTTAAGAATATATATGTTTTTTTTTTTGCTTAAAAAAGCCAAATATCTTATATTACTCTATAAATACAGTAATGGAGCAAATCCTGTTCAATTCTGACTCCAGATCATACCTGCCTTTACATGGATTAGATTTGTATTTAAATTTTCTTACCATGATCTTTAATTTGAGTATGGTATTAAAAAAATGCATACCATTTTCATCTATCTTTTCATCTTATTTGAAAATTCCATTAAATAATCTAAATAAAATTAACGATTTAATTTAGTCAAATTCATTGCACTTTATTTAGTTACTTTCGAAACTTTTCATACTATTTATTCCTTATTTGAAGATCAATAATTTTATAACATCCTTTGTTTTATTTTATTAATACCAATAATTTATTTAAAAATATTTTTTGTTCATTTTCAAAACATTCATTGTCGAATTAATCATAAGCTTAATTTATGTATTATATATTTTTCTTTTTTAACTTATAAATACCATCAAATGTTTCTCCTGCAAAGCGATTACTTAGCTATAATTCATATTTGATGTAAAATTACTGTGGTAGAATGTTTAGCAACATAATTGTTATTATCTGTGGTATTCAAATCAACAAGCCTTTTCTAAAATAACTTATATTACTTGAGACTCTTTTTAGCATTGGCCAGATTTGTAGAAATTTTATACAAAAGTATTTGATTTTATTTCGAACAATGCATGAAGAAAATTTTAGAAATGAATCTGTCTCGTTTAATGAATGAAATCAAAATAAAAACAATGATAAAAATAATAATGATAAAGTATGATATAGATATAGTATGATGATGATAATGATATAGTATCAGATCTAATGAGAATCATAAATGTTTAATTTTATGTAAAACAGTCCTTGCTTTCTAAGCAAGATATAATTTGCTTTTTTATGTCAATAATAAATCTAAATGCCTTTTGTGACATTTAAAAAGCAAAGAAATTTTCATATATATGCAGGAAAAGAAGTATAAGTTTATCTTAATCAAGGGTAACCGAAACGAGTAGTCTTGAATATTCTTTTTTTGTTTCAAAACAACAAAATGGAGGTTTACTGATATCAAAATAATTTCTTCAAATGTTAGAATAGAACTGAATTATTCAAATAAAGTAAATAGGTTCCCCCATAAGACATAACCCCAACAATGTTTGACATATTTTATCTGATAAAAAAATGCATATAAAAATGCCTTTACATAGAATTATCCTTCAGATAACGAATAGATGATGTTATGAATTCGATTCCTTTTTAAATATGTGGGAAATTAGTATGTAATATTTAAATTTTATACATCAAGTGATTAGAAAACGTTCTGAAATCAAAATGAATTTTAAATGCAGTAGCACATATATTACTCTTTTTTACATTCAGATTGCCTTTTTTCGGATTCTCTTAAACATTTTATTCCAAGAAGTTTTAAGCAGAATACAAATGTGTTTAAAGTCTTAAAAGCTAATCTCGTATATTTTTGTTTACATATTTTCCTACTGCATGAGAAAAAATTCATGTAACAAAACAAGGTATTGTTTCTTTAAAAACACTAAAGGATTATTCCTATATTGAATTGAACACATAATTTAAAAAATAAACAAAGTGATGTTATAATAAATCATATGAAAATATAGAATAATTTTTTTTATCTTATAAGGATTATTTCTATATCTAATTATTTAAAAATAAACTCAATGCAATAAAAAAAAGTTTTGTTTTACATATATATTATATTAGTTTATCTAAATATACATACACACGCACACCCTCCCGCCCGTACACACACACACACACATATATATATATATATATATATATATATATATATTTAAGAAATTCCATTGACATTTTTTACTGTAGATTACTTTCTTTTTTTTCTTTGTTAAATTATGAAGGAATCTGTATCTAGAAAAAAACGAGGTGTAGATATTAAATAACGAGACTGACTCTGCTGCATTGAAAATACGCATGCGCCAAACGCCAGCGACGGACAGTTGTTTAGCTTGAAGCCTCCTCTTTCGAATGTAATGCTTCTTGCTTCTGTAAATAAATCAATACAGCTGTAGCCTTCAATTGCATAAGAATTATTTTTCTGTTGCGTCGGAAAAATGATCAGCGAGATATGAATTGTTGAGAAATTTAACATGAAACCTGGAAAAACTGTTACTGAAAAATGTAATTTATTGAAAGAAGTGTATGGTAATGAATATTTATCGCATACATGTTTTATCGAGTGATTTAAGTGTTTTAAAGATGGACAAGAAGACATTGAAGATGATTCACATTCGGGTCACCCTTCTACGTCAAAAACAGATAACAATATCGAAAAAAAATCTGTAATCTAGTTCAATCGGACCGTATTCGTGCAATTGCTGAGACTGTAGAAATTGGCAAACAATCCATGCGGCAAATTTCACATAACAAAGAAGGTGTGCCAAGAAGGTGCCTAAAATTCTCACGTTTGAGCAAGAAGAATTTCCCACACAATTTTGTACTGACGTTAACTTTGAGGAAAGGATAATAACATGTGACGAATCGCGGTTTTTATACTTATGATACTAAAACAAAGCGTCAATCCATGCTCTGGAAAAACCCATCTTCGCCGAGATCTGAAAAGTCTCGCTTGAGCAAATCAAAATTCAATTTTTTTTTTTTTTTTTGAAGATTTGCATGAAATATTGTAAGGATAGAGAAGTGATGTTGAAGGTAATAATAAGTAAATATGTGTTAATTCCAAATACAATGTTTTACATCCTCAATCTTGTTATTTAATAGCCACATCCCTAGTAATTTAAAAAGCCTAGTCTAAATTTCAATTGGGGATTTGAAAATTATTTATTTGTGCCATATTAATAATTTTGCTTTATTTGTAATACTAGGCATTTTTTTTCTTCAAGTAAATATTATTTTTAAATATGATATCTAGTTATAAGTACTATTGCCATTCTAATCAGGTGCGCTACCAATATTAGTTGATCAATCACAGATGCCAGCAAGAAAGCATTCGTCCATGTTTACGCTTATTAATGCGCATTTAGAATGCATCACATAATGGAAAATGTCACCGATTGTGAAATACTTACTGTGATACAGTGAAAATCCCGAGTGTGATTTTTTGCAAACAAAAAGTGTGAAAGCTACCGAATTTAATTAGCAGACTAATGAAGTGTCTGGATATGTGAATCATATGACACCAGAGATTAAATAACGATTCATAGATAGAAGCATTGAACATCACCCAAAAAAAAGTGATTGCTCAAGCAAATTATTTGAGCGCTCAAAATCCTTGTGCTTTAGGGTAGGTAGAGGGATGATGTTGCATGTGGAATTATTACTTCTAGGTGACACAGTAAATACAGAGACATGTTGTGACACCTTGACTAAACTTCGTCGGGCTATCCGAAACAAAAGGTCTGACTTGCTCGGTAAAGGGAGAGTTTTGCTGCATAGCAATGCCCGTTCACACTTGGCTCTTCGAATCTAAGATCTTATAGCATCATATGGTTAGGAGCAACTTGATCACGGTATAGCCATGATCTAGCACCTAACGACTGACACTTGTTCTACATTTGAAAAAACTTTTAAGCGGTCAGCGCCTTGACATGGATGATGATGTTAAATTGGCCGTTGCACAGTGGTTAGTCCATCACAGAGAGAGAGAGTAGATTTAGATATATGCTTTCTTATAAAAATAAAATACAAGGTGCTTCTTTTCAAATTCTTATCGAGCTGATAAACAACCAGACAAATGGAAGAAGGTGGGTATGCATGGTGAGCGACTGTACATCTCTCTAACTATAAACTCTGTCATTACCAACACTGGCTCACGATTTTCAGGTTAACTGTTGGCACGAAAACATAGATGGTACAATTGATGCTTCCGCCAAGTGCGAGTTGCGTAGTGTTATTCGCTTTCTTTCAGCAGGAGAGAAATAATACTGCCGAAATTCATAGAAAAATGAGTCAAGTATACATGAAAACTTAATAAGTGATAGTGCTTTGCGTAAATGGTGTATACCATTTAAAGAAAGGGTGAATCAACGTTCACAATGAAGTGGGACTAGAATGTAAGCCTGTTCACACATTCCCTTAATAGCAGGAAGGTTATGCATAAGGGGTTGAGGTACCAGAAATGTGTCTTGCTTGTTGAATTTATGTAACCGGTGATTATGATCAATGCAGCTGTTTCAATGTCAAGATCTACGAGACTGCAAATAGCCATTTGAAGCAAAAGAAGACGAATGAGGCTTCGAAACAAAGTGCAAGTCTATCTCACATCACTTGCGGCAAAGATTTTAGAAGATGAGAACGGAAATCGATTTGACAAATGTCTGAATCTTCACGACAATTATGTTGAAAAGTAAACATGCTTGTACAGCACTTTAGATAAAAAAAAATTCATGTGGTTCTGTACTATTGCCTTTTTTACTGTCCATCGGACGTTGAAAAATCGCTCTTGTAGTAGAAGAATTACACTTGTTTTTTTTTTTAAATATCGAAACAGTAATTACTTAAAAGCCCCCCTGATACTAATGAGATATCAAAAAATGCATGCAAAGCTTAAGATTATTTTAAACTGAAATGAAGTGATCATCTCAATTTGGTTCAATAAAACATGTTCTTTCATTCTTGGAGAGCTCCATTAAAGAAGTAGAGAAACAAAAAAAATGTTTGTTGTTTCTGTTAATCATTTTCAATATGATGATAAGGAGAAACCTAAGATGAACAGACAAAAATGGCAAAAAGTATAAATTGCATTAACATACAATGCTTCCAATCAGCACCAAATTCCAAGCATATTTTTCGGGAAAAAAGTTTGTGTTATAATAATTTATTTTAATGATGTTACTTTTGTAGAAGCAACTTAGCAATTAATTTTTTTTCAATTCATTACTTTTTATTATTTTAGTTTTATTATGTAAATAAAGTATTATTTGGAAATTGATTTTGAATTCGGTTTTCTCATATTTAATACAAACCTACAATAAATTGGTGACCAGGAGGTGATTTAAATGCGCAACCTTCCGTTTTAGTTTAGTGTGGATTTGTGGTAAATATGAGAATAGTATCACTTCTGAATCGATTCTTAAATAATATTTTGTTTATACCATTACATTCCCAAAAGCTTTTCTTTATATCAGCAACCATCTTGTAGCTAAACAGCAAAAAGCAATAAATTGAAAAAAAAATATTTAAATCGCCTCTACATACTTCTCCAGCAACGGTGATACTATATATAACCTTTATTGGAAATTTTACCTGTGGACAAGATTTAGTTGTTCGTAAGTTATTGCTTTCAAGATTTTCTGTCGACTTAAGATTTTCAACTCTTTCATCTATGGTTTCTCCCCACCCCCCACAAGCATAGAAAGAAATTCTCTTAAGTAAAGCGTCAGTACCATAATTAAATAATTTTTTTAAAGTTTTACAGAATAAGAGCCAAGACATGTAGGATGTAGTGAATGATTTTGCGGCATTATTATATGTGAAAGTATGAGAACAACTGGACAGTTCTTGAACAAAGAAAATTGCTTTCCTTCCATATGTAGATGTTGCTACTGGCTAAGATCCAAAATTATAGTTAAAAGATGACAGAGAAAGTGAGAATATTTAATTTTTAGACCTTGAAAAAAATTCATTCAGCATGTTTTATGGCGAACCATATACCAGTTCTGATTGATAGTAAAGCGAAAGCCGAGAAAAGCTAAGGTTAAATTGTCAGTCCAAGACGATGATGAGAGAAGGAGAAGCTTTAATTGAACGATACTAACGTTCTGTCAGTCCATTTTCAAACTTTGACAAAGCAGTTTGGTTTGAAAATAAACTCATCAACTGCTTATTATCCTGATAAGTAGTTAAAGAGTTTGTTTTAAATCCAGAGCATTTTTCCAAAGTTTGTAAAAGTTGACTTTTAAATTATAATCCCTGATCTGTATTAATTTGTGTTGGAATTTCGAATCGGGAATTCCATGTGGAATTTAGAGATTTAGCTATAGTTTCTGCGATTTGATCATGTAAGGAATAGCTTTGACCTAACAAGTAAATCTGTCATTCATTATGAGGAGATATGTATATTCTTGACATGATGGTGCTTAACATTTAGGTGACTCAATCTTTTATTTGTGTAACCGATAATTTTTCTAATGCGGAACTTATGGACTTCCGATCTATTTTATGTAATAAATGCTGGAGTTCATTCTTGGTAAACTTCCTTAATTATATAGAACAAGTTTCGTAGTCCTATTTCAAGATGTGAAGGTGATGGCAAATTGCATAAGTTATTTTTCGTAAATCCGAAAGACGTGATTTTTCTGGTGGAGATGTCATAATATATTTCTTTCAAAATTTAAAACTTGCAATTTTAAGATCTGTAAATTTGGATTCTATTAAGAACAGAGATATTTTCATCTTTTTGCGCAATAGTCTAAATGTCATAGCTTAAAGGTGATGGAAAATTAACAGGATAAATTCTGGTTAAAATATCTGTGTTGACTGAAAAAACAAATTTTATATTTATTGGAAACTGTGTAATATAATCTTCGCAACGAAGCTGTCATCACAATTTGTTTTCCCTAACTCTTGGAGGAAGCAAAAGCTAGTGGTTTGTGCTTACAAAAGTTACAAAAAGCGTTCTTTAAAGTAGTACCTACAATGCTTGACTGCTAAATGAATGATGAGAAGTGCTCAATCATTTGTAATGAATTTTCTTTGAGATTTTGTTAATGATCACGAAAGGATTTCTTCACGGATGGTGTTTATCAACGTCGTTGAAGCAACTCGAGGCTAACACCGATGAACCTCATAATTTTGAGCCTTGGTGAAGTGACGAGGATGACACATTCAGAAATAATGTCGTCTGATTCTTGAGGCGAATTCCTTTTGTACCCATCGAAAAACCGACAAAAATGAATAGCCACAAACGACGAGGTAGCAGTGGTTTCAACGTAAATACAACTGCGTGCTACTCGGCTCACCAGTTATACTCACCTTAGGCATGCATCTCTCTCCCAAACTTCCCCCCCACACCAATGTGTGAAATTTGAGTATTGATAGATCAAACGTTGCATCACCCACAATACAACGGGTCTGTAAAGAAATCAGGGCTCGAACAAGTAGCTTGACTGAAGGACTGTCTGCCATGAGCTTTCGCTCATGACCATGCTTAGAGGTAGCGGGATTTGGCCAGATACACTACTATATAGTTACATGAAAGAAGTTCTGAATTCACCTAATTTTTGAGGATTCTTACTCTAAACCAAGATCCTCAGACTTAACGCATCAAGATGTCGGAAACTTCCCCTTAAGAAATATTCTGCTTTTTTTAATTATCTGGTCAAATCAGAGTCAAGTATGCTGGATTGATGACTGGAATGTTGTTCGCATCATTTAATTAGTATTATCCTATCGAACGAAAAGTTCAGATTAAAAGTTTGGGTAGATTAAAAGTTTGGGTAGATCAATATCAATCTCAACTGACAATAGAAATTTCTTTCTTTTCACTCCTCATAATTGAATAAGTAATTTTTAGGATACCGAAGAAATTACTAAAATAATTTCAACAGATGGCAGCACGAGTTCAGTAGATGGCGACCATGCAAATACTCATATTAACATTATGATCTTAAATTATAAATAAAATTTTTAACTTTCACAAGCAGCTAGTGTTTATATCAGATGAAAAAATTCATATAATATGATACAGAATGTTTTTAAATAGCTTAAATAGTTATTGTTTCTTATTAAAATTTTTTTTTTCTTTTAAATTTCTTTATTATCTGGGAGGAATAAAATGGAAATTAATAATTCTAAATATGTTAATTTAAAATATGTGGGACACTTTTTCATACTTAAAAGTCGTGTTCGGATTACTTATGGTAAAAACTATTTTTTAAAATTAAACTTTTTAAGTAATTCCTTATGGTTATTTGTTATATTGAAATTCTTTAAAATTAGGTTAGACCTAGCAGGTAAAAATATCAATCAGCGAAGGAAATAAATGCAAGTAGTAAGTGAACAGAAAAAATAGTAATTGATCCTAAATACGAGGAGCCAAATCTTATTGATTTATAAGTATTTATACAAGATTATAAATCAATAGCGTTTTAACTGGAATGAATTAAAAAAAGTATTCAAATTTTGATACTCCGTTGAAAATTACACATATATAAAAGCAAAAAGATCTTCTACCGTAAACTCTAATTTAAAATAGTAAAATACGGTTACGTAGCCTCTGATTTAAAATTTGGTTACATATATTATAGCTATCCAAATATGTTTCAAAATATTTTACTAAAATGATTTGGCGTTGACAACTTTAGTCGTTTTATAATTAAGCGATATTATCTGTAAATGAATATTGCATCTTCTTTCTTTCTCTTTTTTATAAATAAAGTAATAAGAATAATATGAATTATTATAAAATAGAGGAATATCATTTGAATACTCAAAGACTTTAGAAATTGTTCGCGCAACAAAAATCTGGAAAAAGTCATCTTAAGATTCTTAAATCTTAAAAGTTATACTAATTTGTGTTTTTTGTAATATGCTCTGTAATTTCCTATTCTGTATATTAATTTAGCATAGTATTAATGCTGAAAAATAAGAAATATGTGCATTTTGTTACTCTTTATATTTCTGTAACTCTATGTGATTACATAATAATTTGTTAATATGGATCAACTCATTGGAAACAAAACGTGTTTATGGAAATATAAAAAAAGAAAGATTGTTCACAAAGTATTTTTATTTCTGAAGGAGAAAAGTTACTATTATTTTAAAATTTAAAGTTTCTATCTATAATAATCACACGGAGTAATTTTAATAAAACACTCTCTTTCTAAAAATTCATATTGAAAAATATAGTT
Source organism: Nephila pilipes (assembly GCA_019974015.1). Classification (NCBI taxonomy): domain Eukaryota; kingdom Metazoa; phylum Arthropoda; class Arachnida; order Araneae; family Nephilidae; genus Nephila; species Nephila pilipes. The sequence goes on from BMAW01054313.1 coordinate 1,027,776, forward strand.
TTAAATAAATCGTATTCCAAAAACATTTAACTATGTTTGCTATAATTTATAAAAATATCCAATTTAAAATTTAAACTATTATTCCTGAATTTTTAATTCTTAATACTTTCATCTATTTTGCTGTCATCTATTCAATAATAGATGACAGCAAAAACAGTGTTTTATGACTTGTTAACATTGCTTAATGGAGGCTGAAATGAATCAACAAGCAATAAACAATCTATTGGATTAAATATAATTAAATATACGGATATATTTAATCAACCATCAGTATTTATTCTCATTATTATTATTTTTGTTCCCTTTTTTAATGAGAATCCAATAAAATATATGAACCAAAATTTTTTAATCTTAGTTTTTTTGACAAAAGATGGCAGCACAAACAGGGTGTTATCACAACTAATTTATTTACGGCTTTCATATTGTAATTTTATTATTCATTTCCAAACTTTTTGGATCATCGTTTCCTCCCCCC
>BMAW01054313.1:1028275-1186031 GCA_019974015.1 Nephila pilipes
TCTTTATAGCCTGCGCTTGCTTGCCGTATTGCCGCCAGCTGCGCTGCGCAAAGGCGCTGGCTACGCGTAACGCCAGCCTTTATGGCCGTTGCCGCGTCATTCATCCATTGACTTTAAATAGAGAGCTAAAATTACCTTTAATAGCAGATAAAATTATTCACTCGACTGACTTATATTTAATCAAATAATTGTTTTCCTTTTTTTTTTTTTTTTTTTTTTTGTAGAATCAACTCAGACTTTTATTTCATTATAAAATATTTTAGGAAATATTGATTGATTTTATAAGAGGACACACAAAAGGCAACGAGGCTTCTATTCCCAATATCAAGGAGTCAACCATGGTCGATTTTAGTACATTCCCAGGCTCATGTATGGTTAAATCTTCATTAATGTTAATTCTATTTTAAAAAAAGAAATGAAGAGAATATAGACTCCGAGGCGAAGTAAGACTGAAGTTAACAAATATTAGACAAATACTACTATTCAGCCAAAGTCATCAGCACATCATTCTAATTGATTTTATCAAAATCAAAGAAAAAAAACTCTTTCTTACATGATTTTATTTATTTGGAAACGGGTGAGTTTTTTTTTTTTTTTTTTTCTTCCTCTTTTTTTATCCTTTTTTTTTTAAAGAAATGGATTAGAATTTTTTTTTAAAATATGGGGGGGGAAAAAAAAAAAAAAAAAAAAACTCACCCGTTTCCAAAATAAATAAAATCATGTAAGAAAGAGTTTTTTTTTTTTTCTCTTTTGATTTTGATAAAATCAATTAGAATGATGTGCTTGATGACTCTTGGCTGGAATAGTAGTATTTGGTTCAATATTTGTTAACTTCAGTCTTACTTCGCCTCGGAGCTCCATATTCCCTTCATTTCTCTTTTTTAAAATAGAATTAACATTAATGAAGATTTAACCATACATGAGCCTGGGAATGCAATTAAAATCGACCACTTTGCTGACTCCTGATATTGGGAATAGAAGCCTTCGTTGCCTTTTGTGTGTCCCATAAAATCAATCAATATTTCCCAAAAATATTTATAATGAAATAAGTCTGAGTTGATTCTACAAAAAAAAAAAAAAAAAAAAAAAAAAAGGGAAAACAATTATTTGATTAAATATAGTTACTGTCGAGGAATAATTTTATTCAAGTATTAAAGGTAATTTTTTTAGCTCTCTATTTTAAAGTCAATGGATGAATGACAAATATTAAACTTAATTATTAAAATAATTTTTTTAATAAAAAATGATAATGATTTTACTCGCTCATCCAAAGTTACAGAAATTGTTTCTAAACTTTATAAGAGAGCTCAGTTAAAATTGATATTAACTAATACTCAAAACTTTTAATAGCGTTAATAATATTAATAACTTAATATTGTTTTATTAATTAATATCTAATAATTTATTTAATATTTTTTGACGGCTGCCCATTCCGGGTTTCCTCTTGTGCTATAGTCAAAGTCAGTCAAAGAGACACTTGAACAATAATTACGCAATTTATTAACTGCTTGTTAATATAACAACAATTATGAATGCTCTCCCGGGCAAGGTTTTTAATGCCTTAACTTAATCTACCAAAAATAATCTAACAGACTCTTACCACTCAGCCTTCCTCGACTGCAACTCAGACTCTGGAACAATTGTTGAACACTGGAATAACTAAATCTCTTGAATCACTCAACTTCTAATCCAACTTCCTACTTCAAACTCTCTTTCCACCTCTTTCAACTCCTCCTTCAACCTCTTTTTCAACCTCTCTATCGCGACTTCAATCGGAGTTAATATACTCTAACTTCTCCCAAGCTTCCTTCAGCTTACTTGTTTTGTACCAAAATCACGTTTCATTTTTGGTTGCTGCTTACAAAAAGGCAAAGGTTATGTTGTAAGTTTGATATTAAACACACACATATATATGTGTGTGTGTTTGTATAAATTTTCCCCATTCTCTAACTCAAAAGTAAAGAACTCATTCCTGTATTTGATCCAATTCCTAATTATCCTTTTATTTATTAGATCACGTGCTCATAAAAAGCTGTTTAATCGGCTTTCTCGTAATCATAAATCTGTCAGGAATAATCCTTATTGGACTGAAAGACGTCAGGGAAATTCCCTCGGAATCCCTTCATCTTGTTCCATGTGACCGGGAGAAATCCCTAGTATAAAGTCTGCAAGGTAAAAGTCTTCCTCTTCAACGCTCTTCTGTTCCGTTGTTAATTGAACAACCTTTTGGATCATTCTGTATTCCTTCTCTTTCTCAGCTGAAATGAATAAACAACTATGAATTTTGAAAGTCGAATTTTTATTTACTTCATTAATTTATATATATATATATATATATATATATATATGAGTGTGTGTGTATAAGTTAAAACAATTAAATTACTAATAAACAACATATTAAATGAGAGAACAAATTAAATACAAAAATCAAAACAAGTGAAGAAAAAACATTTGCAGAGAAAAAGAGTAAATAATTGAATAAAATTGAATATCGAACAAAACAAAACGTGTACATTCAGATTGGGAGTGAATTGTGGGGTTGAACACATGTTCTGTGGTACCAACTTTCCCCCTGTACATCTTGCTGGACGACATTAAAAAGTCGCTATATATTGCATAGCATCAGCTATCTGTTAAGAGATTACTTTATTTTAATGTTAACACGAGAGCTATTGGCAACGAACCTCGTAATTTTGAGTCTCGGTCAAGTGTTTAGGACCACACTCGAGCTGGTCCCTCCCTCTCCAAACTACCACATCATATCATTTGGGAGATTTGAGACCTCGACAAATTTAACTTGCATCAACCTCACTACAACGCGGGTCTTCAGTTGCACTCACGATTCGACGGAAACACCTTCGATCGTGAGCTCGATACCATGACCCCTAGGCTACCGTGGCCACATCAGAATACGTGAAACCATATTTGATTGAAACCATTTAAAGTGGATTATCATCTTATCATTTTAAAATACACATTTAAATGCATTCTGTCAGGAAATGGTACCAGATAATAAATAATTGTGCATATACATTAGATTGATTTTTAGTGTACTTCCAATATACATTATAATTTTTCAGCTGAATGAATTATTTATTCATGACCATGCATAGTTTTATATGTCCTTTTCATATTTTAACCTTTTACAAAGATGATCGATAAAAGAAGTGTTTTTAAAAGCTACTAGATTTGAGAACTAATGATCGTTTTACAGATTCGATTGAATTATTACCCCTTCTGTACAATCAACCATTGGTAGCGAGCTTCGTAATTTTGAACTACTGCTAAAAGGTCCCGTCTAACAGCTACTTTGAATTCGAGAACGTAATATTAATCCTATTTTCTGTTTTTCTCCTCAGATTTAAGCTATTGTATTTGTGAAGAATTACATTTTACCTCCAATCTTTCCAATTATCCTTAGGACTATTTAATAATTTGTCAATGAATTTTTTTAGGTATTTTAAAAATATTTAAAAGTACTTTCAAAAGTCGGTGAAAAAAAATAACATCTAACAAAATTCTCCCTTTTTTGCACTTTAGGATGCAATTTATTGCATTCAAATAAAAACAATAATTCAGAGGAGGGTGGAAAGTAGAAATTTTACTGGATTAACATTACATTCACGAATTCAAAATGCCTGGTAGACGCAGTCATTCATTACAAGCAAGATAATATAAGTTGCACCTCACTTTTTAAGCATTCATCCTCATGAATGATTTCACATGCTAGTCTTTGGTGGAATAAGTACCTCATACGCATGTTTCCCATCATTAAATCACATCTTTACCAGAGAGTCTGCAATGGCCCTATTCAGGTTTTTAAAACCAAGTGTTTAATCAGTTGAATTACAGTTATTGTAGGTTTCTTTGAAAAGTTATTTTTAAAAAAGTGCCAAACACGTGCTATTCTTACATATTCTTGGCTAACTTGATGGAAATTCTGTACAGACAAAGTCTGCAGGCATTTTTCTTATCGAGACCAATGGGCACCTAAGCGATTTTCGAACAAGATAAACTTTCAGTCCAAAACAATCCACGCCCAAACACAAGAGAATGCAAGTCGTTGATTCGGGCCTTGCTTTTAATTCTGTTGTCAAAGTTACTTGACCAAAGAGTTGACCGAAAATTGTATAATTAATGATTGTGATCAAACATGATAAATTGATTTCACTTTTTTACGTTAAACATAAATCAATGCTACTAAAGGTGAGAATTATTATCAGAGGAATAATAATAATTTCGTCGTCTTTCTCTTTTTTTCGTAGCCTAATCTTTGAGATCGAATATCAAGTGTCAAGTATAATACGACAGATTTTTTTTTTCGTAATCGACTTAATTCAAAGTGGAAGTAACCTAGAGACTGAATCGTAAATCGTTGATTACTCCTAACTACTACGAGAGTGTAATTGAGATACTGCAGAAATTTAAATCCAACCGGGCTTCAAACTCTTTGTAACAAGGTATAGAAATTTACTGTGTAAGTACAAGATAATGTTTCATAATTCATAATGCGGTCATAATTCAAAATAATAAGATTTGTTACCAAAAGTCATCTGTACAATTTAGTTGTAGCATTAATGGAATGAATTAATCTAATTGGGATTAATTTTTGAAAATGTTAATAATCAAATGCGCAGATATCCAAGTGCGTATGGTATACCTTGACATTCAACGCTATTTTAGCGTTTGTGGACTTTAAAATATTCTTCCTAGTGTCCCTTTGGCCATCTAATGTCGTCACGATAGATTACTCTCAATACCTATAATGAATGTGACTTGCGTTAATACTGAATTGCGTTGAATACTTGCATTAAGGTGACAGTTCACATTCAAAACACACAATTTTGGACAATCTAATGTTCTTTTTATTTTTTATCTCATATTAAAATTCAATCTTTTGTGTTCCAAATTCTGTTCTAATTTTGTTTTTATCTTATTTAGAAGCTGTGTTACATCTCTTTTAATATTACTTGATCATGAATTTCTTAAAGCGGATAAGCTTTGAAATCGGCATTTTATTCATTAATGCAAAACAAAATATCTCAAAATGATATGCATTAATAAACCTGAAATTATGTATTGTAAATACACACACACACACGTGTGTGTGTGTTTCAAATGATTATACACAAAGAATGGATTGTTCTTGAGATTTTATATTGCGTAAAAGTATTTTATATTGCAATAAAATGAAAATTACAATTACTTTTAAAGAAATTTTCAGTTTCAGAACTCGAACTACTATAACTTCCTACATAAGGACTATATTATCAAAATAACAATCTATTCCCTAGATAACGTTATATTCTGTATTATTCGAATTGCAAAATGTCTAAGTATTGATTTTCTTTTGAGTTACCATGTTTTGTGGAAGATCTTAATTTTTTTTTAATTTTTGTATAAAATGTCCTTTTGATTGTACAACTATACACTAACAAAACTTTTCTTGGGTGTTTTCTAATTTTGAAACCCCACAAGGTAATAAAATATGCATTTGTAGGCGAAATTTATATTAATTCAAAAAACTTTCTTCGAAGATGTATACTTTTATAATAAAAGAATAAATATATTTAACTATGTCCACTAACTGAACAGTTCATACTATAGGATATTGTTGCATAAAAAGGTGATTTTTCATTTCATTGTAGAGGGGGAAGGTAAACAAATTTAATATTGTTTTGTTTCACCAAAGAAAGGTTATTTCTACTTAATATTGTGGCAATATTCGTTATAAGAATTCCGTTACAATGCATATCTAATTTGCGTAAGACTTAAATAATATATTGCGGCAATACATATAATTATTCTCTAATGATATTTAGGGTTATTTAATATGAAATATCCCATTTCAAAAGTTTCATATTTTTAAAAGGAATGACAGTTAAAAATGAATAAAAAGGAAAAACGTAGAAGTTTTATATTGTAAACAATACATGTCCCTTATGTTTCCTTCGCGAAACTATTTCACGAAAGCTATTTTAGAAGCTTTCACGGATCTATCTTTCAGTGAGATTGGTCGCAGTGGGTCAGATAACGTGATATTACACATCTGGCCACCTATGTCATCTGATATGATCTCATGCGATTTCTTACATTGTATATGTGTAAAAATCAAAGTGTATGTGCACCACCATCATAAATATGTGAAAGGAAACAATGGATTATTGATGCTGTACAATCACTTATTACCAACATATTACAATATGTTTGGCAGGAATTTTACATACCATCTTGACACTACACGTGTAAGTAAAGGAAGTTATATCGAACACTTGTAAAAAGTCATCCATATTTTCCAATTTCATTCATGTACTACTTATTATTTTGTATATATGAAAATATAGCATTCTCTTAAATCAAGTTATTCATTTTGAATAACCTTACATAAACATTCTATAATGCAAATTAGTCGAGATTCTGGGATCGTTAACAATAATACTCAATTGTTAAGCAAAAGCAAAAGGTTAGACGGAATAAATAAAAACCTTGACAAACCTGACCATATCCTTCAGGATCCAGGTGATTATTTACTTTTGAATGTGAGTAAATATGCATAATATGAACTTTAATATGAATGAGATTTGAATCTGAAAACCTTTAAGCAACAAATTCTTTTGATTTCCCCTCTGATCTTCTTAAGTCTCGAATATTCCCAAAGTTGTAGTCAAGATGAATTTTCTAATAAAACTGTTGAGGAAAAATGGTCCTATTTTGTTTGTTGAATCAAATTATTTTTAAATTAATTTCAGTTTAAATTGCTAAGTAAAGAGCTTGAAGATTTCCCATTGTTTTCACAAAATATATGTACGTCTAGAGAGTTAAGAAACAGTTAATAGTAAATGAATTCGTATTAAGTTGCATCCAGGCTTTCGCGGAACACCTATAACTTTATCGATCATGGGAAGGGAATGTATATGATCAGATACAAATGTTTTGGATATTATTTAAATATTTCATCATGTGTTAAAGTAAAATGTTTTAAACAATTATTATCCGAAGAGTTTTTTAAAATAACAGTACATATTGAATTTTTATGACATTTTCCCTCTTACTTGTCATAAATTTATATAGATAATTTAACTCGGAAAGTCTCTCCTTCTTAATATTTTAATCTAATCGAATTAGTCTCTATTATTCACTTCATTTCCTTTAAAAATATGGATTTTTTCTTCGAAACTCTCTCTCTCTTTCTCTCTCTCTCACACACACATATGTTTTTATATATATATAATATTCGTTAGTTTTCCCGTGGTTGTGTGTTTTTCCACCTTCGTAATCAGTCGTCACGAAAAGTGGTGCTACTGGTACATACATTCAGATGGCTCTCCTGAGCGTTTCACTAATAAAAGTAAATGTAACATGTTTGTTTATTTATTAACGACTCACTTAGAAGCAATACAAGAGCTATTGACGAAAGACTTCGTAATTTTGAATTTCGGTCAGATGCCGAGGACGAAACTTCCAAACTACGCCAACGAGAGCATTCAGAGAGCGCCGACAGATTTAACGTATATTGGCCCCATTACAAGGAAGGTCTTTTACAGTATCGAAACTCCTACCTACGATTCGATGGAAACAATGGCTGCTGCTAGTTTGCAGTCATGACCACTAGGCTACTACAGTAAAAAATGCAACACAAGAGAATTAAAAATGAAAAGGCAAAAAGATCAGTGGACAAAATAACATCTAAAATACGTTGTGGCCAGACTCTAATACTTCTAAAAAAATGAAATTTAAAGTGATATAAAACTTAATACTTTCTCAACATGAATTATTGCGTTTGTGTCCTTGAATAGTATTCGATTCAAAATTTTATTCCACAAAAAAACACGAAACAAAGAGTGCGAAAAGTTTGTTCATAATTTAATTTAAATGAAGTTTTTAATTTAGGTGACTTTCATTGTGTGTGTTATCCAATCTGTATGAAATTTAAGATTGTGAAAGTGTATGCGTCTTACTGTCTACTAACGTGATATTTTTGAGTTTGTTTTCGCTTAATTTTGTAACGGGTTCTCTCGCGTATTTCGCTTCAGCTAACACTTTGGGATTTCCTATGACGTAAGAAATTTGAGAACCTTCTTTTTTTGCAAATGAACCATGATTCAGGTAAATGAAACAAAAACTTTGATGTGTAATGAATTGGATTAAGACAGCATCTATAAAACTGCGCTGAAAATAATAGTAAGTTTGAGTCGTGAGAGAGAGAGAGAGTAATCAAAAGCTCGGACAACGACACAGACTCGTGCTAACACTGATAAGAGCAAAGAAATATAGGTTTCGAAGTTAGTGAAGATGTAATTAGGCAATTGAGTCGGAACCTCCTTGTTAGTTCTACAACTTCTGTGGATCCGATTAGTCAGCCATAGTTAAGTGAACAATTATAATTTTTAGATTTAGATGTATGGAGGGGTATTATTTATAGATAATAATTATTTTAGGTTTTGAAAATTGAGTATTCACCTTTTCCTGATTACTGTATGGCTCCAAGTCTCCTGAACTCCGCGGTAGAAATGACAAGAAGACTCGTTCTTCTACCGTGTTCTCAAATATAAGAAAACTCAATCTCTATGCTTTCCATTACAACGCCTTCTAGGTTGATCGCTTGCTCTCCGCTTATATATTGTGAGGTGAAAACTGCTTGTTTAGATGTTTTCCATCACCCCTTAAATTTTTGCATATGAGTTTCGAAATACCCTGTATATTAACACTACGAAGTAACATGGGTATTATTTCCATAAATGTCAGTTAACCTTTAAGGTGAAATCCCATTTTCATTGCTATGTTTGGAGATAATGTCAAATAAATATAATTTATTCAAATGAATCCATACAGAAATCCACGTAAATCATAAAATTAAACTACATCGTCCCGTATAGTTGAAAATGTACATTCTATTTCGGCTTTATAATGTTCCTCCATCACAGCTCATATAGATAATCTTCTTTAACTCATGTGAGATCACGAGATATATATTTGCTACTAGAAAACGTATAAAAATATCAACAGTTCATCAAAGCAGACTACGTTGTAATATGTTGAAGAAATTGAAGTCGTCTGATGGAGTGACTCGGACATCTGACAAGAATTAAGTATTATTCCACGAAACAAATCCTGATTGCTGATAAAAAAAAACTTATCTTTTTTTAATAAAAATATCTATTGAAAAGAATGCATAAAATAAGAAAGAAATGATAAACACCACGATATTTTAATAATTCACGTGAATATTTGGGCCAATAAGTATGGTTTTCTGAACAAATTCAAATTTGCAGAAAAAATGGATTGACAGAAAAGAGGTTTTTACTCAATAAATTTTCTTTAAAGTTTATTCACCAACACAATCATACAACCAGACTGTTGTCTGTAATTGAGGTTTTCAACAAATCTCAAATATGAATTATATTATTGCTTGAATGAGAGACTCACAATAACATTTTTTTCTCATGTTATTTATCTTTCTAATCTGACTAGAATCTAGCCTACATCTCCTTTATTTCCAGCTATTCTTTTGCCATGTATGTCCGATTACAATGGAAATATTTTCAAAATAATGAGCATTTTTAAGTGTATGAAATTTGGTATCTTGCGGCTATCGGAAGATTCGAAAATACATTTTAATCGAAGTTTCAGACTAAGTCGAATTCCAGAGCTTAGTATGATTAAAGACCAATGTTGGAATTCAAATAATCTTACTACAGATGTGTCCAGGCTAAAAAAATATTTTAAGGAGAAAAAAATGATATTCTGAAATATATACTGCATTATTTCTCTCTTATTACTCATATATTTAATACTTATATAAGTGGAATGAAATAAACACTCTAATTCCTTTACGAAGAATGCTTTTATAATTACATGTTTTTGTAACTGAATTATCAAACGCAGTGCAATATATGGTATTTAATCAAATTTGTGCTTTGTTTCCACCTATTAACGAATGAGTATTACTACGAATGCTTAGAATATGGTATTAGAGTTGATAATTGTTGAAAAAGAGAAAAAAATAAAAAAATGTTTTTATAGTGTAGTTTGGGCTATAATCGGCAAGAAGACTGTAACTGCAAGTGTCATTTTAACAACCGGTTCATTTAACTCAACAAAATATATTTTGATTCTGCAGAACCGTTTGAATCCTCCACCGAGTCAAGTCAATACCACAACTTTCAAACAAACGGAAGGATAAGAACACGATTCTGACCAAGCATAAATTCAAAACATTCTTAATTTTTTTTTTTTAAATCCAAAAAAATTTAAACTAAATCTTTCAACAGAAATAATTTTTATCTTAATAGTAGTTTAATTTCTCTTCTCATGATATAACAGAGAAGTAGGCGATTACCTATTATAAAGAAGATTAAAAAAAATTAAATGAGGATAGTTATGAACTAAAGTTACTCGTAGGTCACCGTCATACGCTCTATTGTAATTTAGGCTATTCTTCACTTCAAAAGAGAAAAAAAAACATGGTACCCAACACTTCCGGGCTTGATTATGAAAAAGATAATGAAAGCTCTAATCCTTCGGTAGTTTATAAATTATCGATAAGGTTTTCGATGTATGAAAAGATCGTGAGAAATATCAAACCCAAATGTACTTAATGCCGATGTTACGCAGCGAAATATACTTACCATCTAGTTTATCACGATCTCAGATAAATTTTATAATCTCCAATCGTGAATCGTGATGAAAACTTTTTTTAAATTACAGTAGTAAAAATGATATAAATATTGATATAATTTACAAATTGTTTCTGTAATTAAAAAGTAAGAATGCAAAAGACATGTGTTAATAATAAAACAACGAGGAAAATTATGCCGGAAGATAAGCATGAAGCTGAGTAAGTTTCAGTTAAAAATTCTTAATTGTGAATAATTATCTCTTAAATATTTTTGTAATTTGATGTAAATGGAAATTATGAAAATGAGAAAAAGAGCAGTTGATGCATGAGACATTAATTTTCATATTTATTTCGAAAACACAATATTATACATATTTAATACACACATATACACTTGTAACAAACATACATGTTCAAATCATTGGTATAATATATTGAATCTTTTCATTCGTTTTGAAAACTATATACAATACAATATGTAAGTATAAAATCTGTAATATATTTACAACTTTATTTGACATTATTCTGAATTTACTGTATTTATTAATATAGAAATATAATGTGTGTTTTGTTTTGATTTGCTTCATAATTTTTACTTTCAGGTCATGTACAGTTCTGAATTAGAGACTAGAAAGGAGAGAAATAAAAACTCACAGTTTTGGACTGTTACAGATATACTGTTGTAAATTTTGCAAGCACACTGTGAAAATACTTTAAAAGCAAATTTCATCCAGCTTAATAAAAGTTACATCAAAATATTTGAAACATGGAATTTTTAAGAAACATTTTATCAATCTTACTTTTTTATTTAAGTAAAAAGACGAGAAAGATACTCGCTTTGTATGAAAATATTTAATAATAAAATAATTTATACAGACACTTTTAAATTAATTATTATAAAAACTATATTGACTTGTAAATGCAATGTGAAGATAAACCTCATTTTCATTCATACGAACTTAAATCTATGTTTACGTGACTAATTTTTAAAAATATATTTATGTACAGACATGAAAAAATTCTAAAGATGACAATTAACTCTGTATTTGTAAGGTATTCCTTAAATATGCTAATTGAATTCATAAGCAAACAGATTTGAAAATACCACTGAAATTTTTAGCATAACTGCCTCACTATTTTGAAAAAGCAGCATACAATGACATTCAAATAATTCTTGTCAGTAAGTGTTGCTATAGTCCAAATCATAAAATTAAAGAAGAAAAAGCTAAATACATTGAAAAACGATTTTACGCAAATCTATCCCCAAAATATTGTTATTTTTACTATAATTGTTAAAGAGGGAGAAGTTGATTAAGTTAAAAAACATCCTCGTAGATAAATAATTAATTTTAGAACAAGAAAATGAAATACCAATTTCACGTACATAGTTTAACCACACATAAACTATTAATTTCCATTGAAATATACTATTTCATAATATCATTGGAAATATTGACTTTTCGGATAATTATCATGTATCAACTGAATTTTTTAAAATTAAATTTTCCCGAATGAATTTATTTTAATATATATAAAAAATTCAATAATTATTATTTTAATATGTCAAAATATATAATATTAGTTTTGAAACATTAAAATATAGAATATGTACTAACTAGTAATATTTGAATGTCATTGACAAATGTATATAATTTGAAAACCAAATTGCATTTATTAAATGACAATTATTACACTTATCTGAAAATAAAAGGCTTTCATACCCCAAACATATTTTTAAATGCACTATCATAAGAATACTACACTAATGTATCCAGTACATTATTACCATCATCACTACTACTGTGAAGCGAACTTAAGCCGGTATCCGAATTACTGTCTCCACTTTCGGGAGCGTCACATGTACCATTTCGATCAACAGATATCACTTGTATAGCGGAAAATTCCTCCTGTAATCGTAAGTTATCTTTATCTAGCCTATCCAAATCTGATTTTAAATGTTGAAGATAATAATGTTTGTCTTCGATTATTTTCGCACAGTCCACCAAAGTTTTCTCATTTTGTTGAATTGTCAACTGCTGAGTTTGGTTAATTCTCAGAAGACGTTCAATATCAAGCCTGGTTCTGTTTAAAATCTCCTCTAATCTCTCAGAACTCGCATAAGCAAGCTCTGGATCATCATCTATCAAAAGTTTGCAACCACTTTCTTTGTCTTTCATCTGAATACTTTGTTGAATCTTAAAAGTCAACTCTTTTATAGTCATCTCCTCTTGATGAACTTGGTCACATATCTGGAGAACCTTCTCGTAGAGTTCAATACAATGGTCGAAAATATCACAGGTAGCATTGATTGATTTGGAAGTTCCTTCATCAACGCTAGTGTTGCCGTTCTGACCACCACTAGTGTTGTTTGAATCTCCCTCATTAGTTTCTGCAAGATAAGTGTCGAGAACATAATTGGCACCAATTTGGTGCATTCTTTGTGTATGAATCTCATTTTCGATCTGTTCTATTTCTTCGTCTTTCGCGCGCAGTTTCTTCAACTGTGATGCGATAGCGTCACTTTGGGATGAAATAAGGTTCCTGAGTTGCTCCTCCGTGGCAGGAAATTGGTCGTCATCTTCCAGACAGCAGCCCACGCTGCCATCATCTTCAGATTCAGACCTTAACTTCCTGGGATGCCATGTCTTGGCAGCCTTTGTGCTCACCTTCCGACGATGAGACTTGATATCACGGGGTGTGGAACCTGAGGTTTGGGCATGGTGTGCCCTCTTGAGGAGAAATCGGACATTGCACTGCTCCAGACCCCAAGTGTTCCACACTTTGAGGAGTCGGGAGCGCGGATCCAGAGGTTTTTCCACTTTGTGCCAACGTTCGACTATGATGTAATGTTTGTGGTCCCGATGAGATTTCCCACCGGTTTTGTGGTAATGGTAATTCTCGTTTGCCGAAAGTACTGCTTTAATTATTTCTTCACAGGTAGTCTGTTTTGTGACGCCAGTCACCCACTTTTGAAGACCGCCTATCCAGAGCGGGATCTCTGTGCCCATTCCTTTTGATCAGCATCCAGAATTGCACCTATTAATTCAAAAGAAAATATTAATTATAGTGCCAAGGATCACAAGTTATACAAAATCAAATATGAATTCTATTTATTGTAACTTTATATATATATATATATATATATAGTAAGAAATGTAAATTTCAACCCACAAGTAATCACAATTACTACTTCGCATCAAATTCATCCGATACTAATTAAATTAAACTCTTGAAATAGTTACAATATCCATTATATATTGCTAAATATACACCTGTTAAAGGTATTAACTCTGTAAATCTCTATTTCCAAAACATTTATTTCTACTTTATCTTCGAAAACTCGCTCAACTCTCTTTGACATGGTTTATGTATCAGTTATATAAGGATCATTTTAATAAACATAATGGCACAAAAATATAAATGCATTTTATAGTAATAATTACGTGCTAAAAATAATGCTTAGATATGCAAAGGCAGCTGGCTTGAGAGAAGATGTTCCTGTAATTCCTGACAAATTATCTTGTATTATTAATTTTCTTTTAATAATATGATATAATTCACTATGTAATTAAATACATTATACTTATTATTATGTTTTATAAATATAATTTTACTTTTGATTTTTAAATATAATTCTTCACAAATATTTTTATTAATATATAAAATTTCAAAATATTATAAATATTATCAAATAATTTATTTTAACAGAATTTTAATGTAAAGGAAACTAAGTTAAGTGAATTAAGAACAGTTCCTAAATGGCATCTCAAAAAATTCATTTAATCAAGAACTAAAAACGAGTAGGGAATTGCTTTAATAACATTTGTTTCATAGATTTAATTAAAAGATATGAGATTATTTAGAATATCGTCGATTATGATTACTTATTTAGAATATAGTGAGATAGCTTAGAATATAAATAAATTCGTTTTAGAACATTAATACATTAATAATAAATTCAAAATTTTGAATTCATCTATGTTTTGTCTTACATTTCATTGATAATATAATATCTTTTTCTGTCCGAGTTTTATAAGAAAATAATTCATTGATTTACCCATCAGGATAATGCAGGACTGGTAAAAATACATACAATGTGATACTGTTTTGCAACTGAGTGTCAGAAATTCATTATCTATATCTATATGTTTCATTATGAAATTCATTATCTATATCTATATGTAAAATTATAGAATAACAAAATTCTTTATATAATGAAAAAAAAAGGATGCATTTCGAATAAATCTTGATTAACCTCTGGTATTAACCAATAATGTTTTAATAAAAATTTGTTGAACATTATTATTTCATTGAGAAAATAAACATTAATTTCTATCTATTTAATAAGATTAATTAAAAATAATGATTTCATAATAAATAAATAATTCCAGCATATGTTATATGAAACGAACTTCATAAAAATAGCATAACCTTTTAGATGATAATTTTATCAAACGCAGATGAGAAAGGGAAATATATTTTATAAAAGCATTTTGAGAATCATCTCAACGATAATAAAAACTATTTATGTCATATTTAGTCCGTTAAGATATTAGAAATATTCAACGATTTAATTTTTAAACGCATTAAAGGAAAAAAAAAACTTTTGATATGGATATAATTATTAAAATTTTATCATGAATTTCCGCACATTGCTTATGTGTACGAATTATCTAAACTATAAGTTTCAAAATATTTCATAATCAAATTATTTGTTTCATGTTTAGTAAATTTAAATATTATGAGTATTTAACAATTTGTTTTATTTTAAAATGTATGACTGACAAAAATGAAATTCTGTATTCGATGGGATGATAATTCTGAGCATTTTATCATGAGATTCAGCATACTGCCTGCGTGCGTGCGTGACCTGATTATATGCGACAGCAAATATTTCTGGAATCAAAAACAGACAAAAAACTTTCTGTTCAGACAAAAAACTGTTTTCTGTCAAACTGTGTCATAGACTAAAAGTTGCGTGGGATTCAGATGAAAATCTCCGATAGAATGATTAATAGTTTTTATATCGTTCTTGTTGACCCAGAAATTTTGCTAAAATCAAATACTTCGACACTAGAAAACAATGTACTGTGCCAATCATTCGAAATCAAATTTTTTTTTAAAATATAAGATTCTAATTGATCTAGAACACGCCATTGCATTTATCGGAGGAGTAGAGCACATTTTGATTTCGATTCGGAAGGTTGGCGGCTTTAATATAGCCTACTTTAGATTCCAGATGTGTGCAGACTCACGAGCCAATCGGTGTTCGACAAACGATTCGTCTTGTTCGTTGAAAAGTTCATTGCTCCTGATCTCGCCCCGTGGAAACAATAGTTTCGGAACAAAATGTACTCTTTGGAAACAATAAGAGGTTCGAGAATGCCCGATACGGAGTTATAAAAAAGATTGATCTCTGGTAAAACGAGACAGAAGCATTCATTTTATTAAAAAAATATCGAGGAACATTTTTATAATCTCAAGAAAGTTCTACTTGTATACAATATGTTTGGCAAAACATAAATAACTTACAATATAACGTATAAATTGAAAGTTTTTCGCGACGAAAGATAACACTCAAAATGTTAAGGAAATACCTGAAAAATGAAAATAATTGGTTTCAAAATGCTGATAGAAATTAGAACTTTACAATAGATTTATTTCAAGTTCTACCAGGCAAAGCATCGTAAATCATTGTCTCGAAAATCAGCTGATCCGAAGTTACGAAATATTCTGATAAAACATGGAAAAGAAAAAAAAATGTTCTTTGCAAAGTATTGCGAAGAATAGATTTAACCACCAAAGGTGTAAACTTTTTTAAACAATTATTATTCAGATATTCCATATATATAACATACAAAGCTTTGTGATAATCTTTAATAAAGATTATATAATCTAGTAATATTTTAACCTGTAAAAATAACTCTACCTTAAATGATTATCTAAAAATTCTAAAATTAAATGACTACTACTACGTATATCACTGCATTCTTTATTCTGTCTCCATCCTTACATTCCAAGCCTTATAACTTCTACCGAACAAAAACAATACAGCTTTTGATAACCAACGATTCTGTTACAAAAAATTAAAATTATTCAATTAAGTATTAGTATTAAAGCAAACAACAAATACTGGAGTGGACAATAATATTATTTTTAGGTAAATTAAATAAAATTAAAGCAAAGAATACGCTATTAAATTGAATATATTTTTAGTTAAATGCAATTATTGCAGCCGTAAAATGAAAATAAAATAAATCTCTTTACGTATTTATCTATATTCTATGAGGCAACTATCAATCAGACCTAAACTATTGTTGAAAGAAATACATTTAGATTACACAAATCCCAAAAAATTTAAACACTTTTTTTTTAAAAGTGGTCAGGGACGATCTTTAGTGGTTGTACGAAGCAAAATCTCCTTTGGGAAAAATGAATGATAAATAGAAAGGAACTATTCTTTTTTTATATAACAATTATACAGAACAAGCTTTTATCATTTTGAAAAATTAAAATTTGGTTCATTAATTAACATATCCATATCAGTTGATAAAATACATGATTTGCACAGTAAAAATATTATTAAAATTGATTCATAAAATTGTTCAATTCACTGTTAAAAAAGCTTAAAAAGCTTGGAATTGTATGAAAAATAAGTAATTATTTTTGAAATGTTAATTGAAATAGTAACACACTTCTCACTTAAAAAGGGCTACAAATTTCTTCATTTGCATACATTTCAACCATTCAAGATACAGGTACATTACAATTTTACACAAAATAAAGACTATGAGTTTTAAAATCGATATTCAGAAGAAAAGTATTAGGAAACAGATTCTATGATATTTATTATCATGATCACTTTTTCCACTGCTAAAAATTCATTTTGCTTTACTAAATATTTGGGATTATAAAATTAGAAAACATACAAAATATGAATTTCTATAGAGCTGGTGCATAAGAATCAAAAAAGCATTTTTTTTATATCTATGCCAGGAAAATGAAATCTATAATACAAAAAAAAAAAAAAAAAAAACATAAATATTAATGACATTCTGACAGTCCAAAGGAAAAACCACAGACAATATAAAAAAATGAAGAAATGACTCTTAAAAAATTTCGGTTAATAATAATAATAACAATAATATATATATATATTTCAATTTTAAGATAAAATAAAAGAGTAAAAATAGATTTTTCAAAAGCAATTATTTTTATTAAAGATCAATAGTACTTTACAAAACTTCTCAAAAGTAATTGAATAAAAACCGTACAAATATTTTTTTTTAATAAAAATTATATTTTGATGCGTTTTTTTAACATAGAAGTACATTGATTAAAATAAAATCAAAAGTAAATGGTTGACTGAATGATTGGTTTTATTACCGTCACACTAAAAGTAACACTAGGGCTACTGGCAGAATGCGTAGGACACCGAGCTCACCCAAAGGGTTATAGCTACAAACCGGCACCCAGGGAGACAATCACCTCCATACTCAACATTTACTGGCAAAAAGATTTATTTCAAACAATGAATGGTAATATATAACATTACATGTTCGAATAAAGAACAAAAGATAATGCATAATTTCGAAATTCAAAAGAAATAAAAGCTAACAATTTGTTTACAGAGTGTGACGTCATAGTTCTAATATTTCCAATTTTTCTTTCTTTCTTTCCCTTTTTGGAATGCATATAAATCTGTATTCCATTGACGTAACGATTTCCTTATAACAACAGATGCTGACAGTATGATTTACGCTCACAGTCAATCTGCCGGAGACGTCCGGCCACAGCTTTGATACAAGTAATGCACACAGAAAAGAAAATTGAAATACTCAGAAATGAAGCACAAGGCAAAAATATATACAAGATAAACAACTATAATTGAAAATTTAGAAATATAATCAAATATTGAAACAATTATGAAATTTATCGGGTAATTTTACGAGCCGTATGAATACCGGATTTAAGCTTGAAATACAAAATAAGTATTTTTATACGCGGACTTCAGCCAAATAGGTTTCGCTTTAATATCAGCTTAAATGAAAACTTTTGGTAGAAGGGCAAGAGAATTCCAACAGATTTCCAATTAGCATTTCCAACAGAGCCACAGAAACATAAATTTGTATTTTTCAAATTTCATCGATTTAAATTACAAACGAAGGGCTAATGGCGACGGACCTCATAACTTTTGGACGGCATCTGAGTTGGCACCACTTCCCCCAAACTTCCTCACCACGCTTTGGGAGGACTTGGGACAACGACAGATTTCCCAAGCATAAGTCCATCTACATAGAGGGTTATAAGAGGCATCAGGGTTCGGACCCATGACTCGACGAAAACCACAGACAGCGAGTCTGCAACCATGACCATTAGGCTACTGCGGCCTTTCAAAGGTAAAGGGACAAGGCACGATATCTGAACAGTGTGGTCTCACTCTACGAATATCCACTTTCCATTACGAGGGAATTTCGAGAAAAGTCCGTAGATAATGAACTAAAAAACCAATTTCAGTTCCGAATGATACAAGGTAACGGAGGCACTGAAATACTTTAGTTCCTGCATTTTTAAATTTTGCTATTAAAATCTAGTGAGCACTATGATGATTCCATGCGACCACGGTACCCTAGGTCTCATGGTCGCGGACTTGCGTGGCTTTCGTCGAACCATGGGTTCGGACTCTGATATTACTAAAAACTTCCAAATAGCGGGGGCGGATGCACGTTAAATCTGTCGAGGCCTGAAGTCCTTCCGTAGCGTGGTGTGGAAGTTTGGAAAAGGAGGTACCAGCTCAGATGTCGTCCTCGTCACAACCGAGACTCAAAATTACACGATCCGTCTCCAATAGACCTCGTGTTGTTTCTCAGCGCTACGTCGATAAACAATCACTCATTCACTCACTTGCTGATTCCAGCAACTGATCGACATATTATTTATAATTTCATAAATGCGACACTCGAAAATTGAATTTTGAAAGAAAATTGAAAGCTACATCATGCAGAAAAAGTATGCTACATTATTTTCTATAAAAACAATAGAAATACTTTATTCTCAAAATGTGGGTTTTTTTTTTTTTTTTTTTTTTTTGGATTCTAGTAAATTTAAAAAGTACGATTTCCTCTGAATTTTCTTTATCCATTGAGCTGGTATTTTCCACATGATGAAATGAGGTTATCTCCAATCCAGTGAACATAAATTTTTTTCTAATAAACATTTACAAAATTTTTAACTAAAACATAATATTTTCTTAAAAATGAAGGAAAATTTTAGTCGTAAAATTAAAAATTTTGAAATTTACTTAAATGAATTTTGGAAATTATAATGATTTTCAGTATATAAAATGGAACGTTTAAAAGTTCTCAGCAAATTTCTACAGTTGTAGTTGAAGTAGAATTTATGCAAAATATACCGAAAGGTAAGTTCGAAAATGTAAATACAGCTATTAATTATTTAACGCACATACATAATTTTTAATGTTTATAAATGTCATTCTCTTTGCTCAAACATGTACATAGATATGCATTGTAAAAAATGACTTTCTTTGCTGTTAATTTAAAAAAATGAATATTATTTAAAATTGGCGTAAAATAATCCCAGTTTTCCTTATCGATTGATTGATTAATTATTAACGTCACGCTTAGAAGCAGTTTGAGAGCTACTGGAGACGGACCTCACATTTTTTTTCTTTATTGAAAGCGTTTCGGTTACATGTATGAATTATATAAAAAACATAATTAAATATTTATTGAACTGTTTTTGAGGGTAATACAGTTATTTTCTATTTCCTTTCGATACTAAATAAGCAACTTGATATTCAAAATTCAAACATCCTACAAGAAGAACCAAATGTGAAATCAAAAACAAGTCTACCAGTTAAACTGTACGCCATGCGTGATTGAATCCAAACAAAAAAAAAATCCCTCTAAAAACCCCAGAAAACAAATCAATCCGTTTTCGTATTCCAATCACCGACTCCTTTCATGATAGCAATCTGCATCGAAGGTGCGATGCGCGCGTGATTGCTTCTTAAATAGAGGCGGTATCGGCTATTTTTGTCGGTCAAATTCAAGAGATATGATCGCAAGAAATCCTACCATCGGAATGCTGTAAGTGTCGCTGATGCTGATGACAGTTCAGTCACGAGTGAACAGAGCCCGGACTGTGATTTCACGTCTGACTCACCACTTAATAATTCAATCCATTTAGATTCCAGTGCTCAGTGGTGTATCGTATCGACGTAATAGGGAGAGTGTTAGCAGGTAGAAGATACCATACGGATCAGTCAGAAAGGAGACACTGATAAAAAAAATTAGATATGATTGTCTGCGCGGCGCGTAGTTTTGGCCAATTTTCAAGACTGAATACGTGTTCAGAGAAGTCTAAAAAAATAAAAAAGAGTGAATGAAATTTTAAGTTTACAGAATCGTTAAAGTAAAATTATCTTCAGATTCTTACATACAGATAAATTAAATGAATATTTGAATAAAATAGTAAATTCAACAGGCAGTTAAGTCGGGTACTTAAAATTCTCAGAGAAGTATTACGTTGTCTTCTTAGTGAAATAAATTTTTTGTTTTGTTCATAAAATTTTTAATAGATTTTGTGAAGCTCTAAAGAGATGTTAATAGATGTTAATTTAAAACCAGCTGACTGAAACATTTTAAAATTCTCGTAGGCATCATGAATACAAATTACAAATGCAACATAATAGTTAAATAGTTAATACGTATAAAATCAAATTCATAATTATAGATACCATGTACATTTAAAAAAAAAGTATATTTTTTTTATTAAGGTACTAAAAGTTTTTATAGTCATCATTAATATCAAGAATCATTTATTTCGGTACTAGAAGTTTCTATGGTCATCATTAATATCATGATATATTTATAAATGTTCAATGATATTAGTTTGGAGATTACGTCTAATGGTTCGATGTTTTAGGTGCTCTGTATTGCAGTCATTCCTTCACAATCTTTGATGTGCGTATGAGCTCATTTTCATGATGGAAGATCCAGTATCGCGAGTGATAGTTCCATTTTCCCGATATTAGGGACAACATTTCCTTTCAAAATTGTTAAGTAGACCATTTTGTTCATTGCAGATTCGACAAATATTAAATTTTTGACCCCTGATGTGACAATATATCTCTATGTTTAATTGTTTTAAATGCATACTTATTGATAAATTCGTCATTAATCGATCTCCCAATTTTTAAAATTTCTTTGTGCCAACAATTTCAAAAATTATTTCACCACTGAATACTATGCTATTCCGAAACCTTATAATATACGTTAAGTCCTTGTTCTGGTACTTTCCGGCTAACTGCAGACTCTTGTTCTAGATATGAATGATTTCTTATGCGTAATCCTATCAAATAAACTACACTGCTGGCCACACAAAATGCAACATCCTGAAGGAAGCATGCAAATCATGTGAAATTTATATCATGCGTTTGCGACGATGATCTATGCAAATCATTAGCATTACAGCGCAGACACACATCACGGGCGACCGTAGCGCCACTCGCAAGCGCTATATAAGAGGAGAACAGATTGGCGATTTGAAGAATGGCAATTGTTTTTCCGTGCGTTTTTTTTGCGTAAGCTGTTTACCTATGCCTTGTGTAAGACATCGAGCGTCTTTTGACCAAGTTTCTGAATTCGACCAAGGAAGAATAACAGCCTATAGGGATTGCGGATTATCCTTCAGAGAAATCGGTCAACGTGTTGGACGAAATCAAGCAACTGTGATGCAGATCTGTGATCGCTGGATGCAGGAGGGAACGACTGACCGACGGGGCCGATTGCACCCATCTCGTAGCATCACTGCTCTTGATAACAGGCAGATTGTGCGCATGGCAGTGATGGATCGCGCAGCCACATCACGAACCATAGCACAACAGATTCAGTCTGCTAAGCATCATTCGGTGTCCTCTCGTTTAATTCAACGTCGTTTGCAGCAGAGTGGAATGTCTTCAAGGCGTCCATTGTTTTGTTTACCCTTGACTCAAAACCACAGGCGTTTGCGCCGCCAAAGGTGCGATGAGCGGCGGACATGGACAAATGAAACGACATTGTGTTTACTTATGAATCCCGCTTCTGCCTGAAACATCACGATGGTCGGATTCGAGTTTGGAGACACCGTGGGGAGAGGCTGCTGAACTGTTGCGTTATGCATCGCCACACTGGTCCTGCACCCGGTATCATGGTTTGGGGTGGTATTGGATTTCCCTCCCGTAACCCTCTAGTACGCATTACTGGTACACTGATCAGCCAGCGCTACATCTCTGAGGTGTTGGAGACCATGGTCCTCCCATACCTTCAGCGCTTGCCCTCAGTCAAATTCCAACTGGATAATGCGCGATCGCACGTGGTACGCAATGTTCAAGAGTTCTTCTTTACCCATCAGATTGAATTGCTTCCTTGGCCTGCTTGTTTTCCCGATCTATCGCCAGTCAAAAATGTGTGGTCCATGCTTGCACAACGACTGGCCCGGAATACACCACCCATTGCTACACCAGATCAACTTTGGTAATATATAGAAGCCGCATGGACCGCTGTAGCACAAGGATACAAACAAAGCCTCTTTGATTCTATGCCGAGGCTTGTGGCAGCGGTTATAGTCAACTATAACGGCTACACTAACTACTGATTTTGTCATCATCCACACTTCACAAGAGGCTGTAATTTTAATCGTTTAATCTTTGTACAACATGTTATCTGCCATATAAATTTCGCTGTGATATCTCTGGTCCTTCTGGGTGTTGCATTTTGTGTGGCCAGCAGTGTAAATTCATTAAGAGTCCGTTTAGTAGTTGCATATACTGTCTTTCTTGATGTTTGTAAGATGTTTTGCACATTTTTACAGGACTTGCATCAGATTTTGCACCCATACTACATTTTTCACTTCGGTATCAGTGAATAATTTTAATCTTCCAGTTCACTGAGAATCCTTAATTGTTTGTAAGTGTACTTGTTATAGATTTTCTTAATGGTGCAATGGCTTCTTTGAACCATTTCTTACATTTCATGAATCGTATTTCTTTCCCCGTGGCAAAGTCTCAAAACTCTTTCCAAAAAACTTCAGGAAAATTTTTACAATGTTTCACACAGATACATTAAAAATTCAATTTATTTTAAGAATTAGTAAGAAAAAGAAGTTGTAGTATCTACAAATATGGAAATGAATTGAAAGAAAGATTTGTCGATGTTTACTTTTTTGTTTGACCAGTAAAAATATATGCATCCTTTTATTAAATGAATTATTCCTTCTTGTAATTAAAAGTCTTAAAGTTAATTACATGGAGTCAAATCCTTTATAAATAATTATTTAATCATGCAATGTTACTTTGTGTAACATATTAATCATATATTTGTAGAAAATATTTGAAGTATGAAAAATTAGTTTTTACTTTTTGGGATCCTCGCTGTATCTCTTTCGGTGTTGATTTCATGGCTTCACAGTAATGGTGAAAATAGGATGCAGAATACTTTCAACTTTACAAGCACTTTAGCCGTATAAGAGTACACGATATTAGAAGTTTTTAAAATGTAAATTAAAAGAAATTAAGATAAATAAAAATAAATCAAAAGGAATTAGAAAGTCTCGCTTACTTTTATAGAATCTCTAATGCTTATTTTGTATCGCAAAAATCAAAATTTTGATTAAATTGTAATGGAAAAAGTATAAGTAACTTAACATAAAATGTAACATGCATTTATTGAGTTGTACTATTATTTACAAAAAACTGATATATTAATGTTGCTATTTTCAGTCTCTTGAATTTTTGTAATAATTATTTTAAGCTAATTTGAAAAGTGTTTATTTTTAAAAATCGATAATTTTCGGATAGAAATATTTCAAACCGAGCAAATTTGATCTATTATGAAATTGAATTGTGAAGCAATGGTTTCGTAACACATATCACAATATATATATATATATGTATATATATATCCTAGTACATAAATTTCTTAATTATCAAACAAGTTACATTTTAATTTTTTATTAAAGTTCACAAGGAAACGGACAGCATTTCTAAAGTCTTAATACACGAATTATCAAAAAATTTTCTAATTATGTTCTCTCCTAAGAAATTTAAATGTATTAAAAACCACCAGAAAAAACAATTTAAAAGCATATTCAGTTTTATTTTCTTTCGGGAGATTTCAAATATAAATTAAGAAAATTTGTCAATGGACAGAAGCAAGACATTTCATTTTTGGAATGAGTTCCAATTTAATTTATTATAAGAATTTCACGAGAAATTTTTTTTTAAAAAAATGTATATTCAGGCGTAATGAATTATTGCAATTTATAAATTATTGCAAAAAATCATTTAAGACATTTAAAATATTAGTCTTATTAAGGACATGTTCTATATAAAAATTTTAAGACCAATCACCTATCATCAAGAACACTGCCCACTGTTACTTATGATTTATTATACACAAATATAAGTTACAACGAAAATTTACACTTCCTTAGAACAGATGACGAAAGTTATTACGAACGTAGTAATACAAATATTTTTTTAAAAAAATCATATTACATTTTAAACATCAAAGAAGCCGTACAACTGGTTTCAACAAACAACGAGAAGAATAAGAAGAAATTTTAAATAGAACATTTTAGTGTAGGTTGAGGCACGTCCGAATGCAAATCGATGGAATAGTCGTTCAAGGTTGGGCAACACCTTTCATCATTTGGAACGGACGTTAACTCCAGCAACTCAATTTTAAACCATAAATGGTTAGACCTCGGACAGTTCCAATTCAATCTATATTTTCTATTATTTAAGGAACAGTTGAATACTTTTTGAACGAGCGTGGTTAACCCTCGAAATCAAGTATTTATAAAATATACATGGAAAGAGAAGCCAAAAATAATGAAAAAAATGCAATATAAATATAATATAAATATTAAATTACTTACTACAGTTCGTAAAGAGAGAAATTGAACATGATATTCAATATTAATTTAAATTGAGAAATATAGGCAGAAATAGGAAAATCAAAGCTATTTGAATAGAATAATGGATTTTCAAAAAATATGCTGTAATATAAAATTTTAGTCTTATTATAATAAATCACACTAAACAGGAAAATAAATTTAAAGATCAATTGAAATACTTTTTTTTAAAATTGGAAATAAATACTTTGAACCTATTTTTAAATAATAGCATAACTTTAGAAAATGATATGCTACACAATTAATTAATATGATTATACTATAATTAGATGAATACACAAAATATTTTAGATATATAAATTATGGCTCCAATTGGAATTTAATACTCTATAGGATGTATATTTGTGTGATTCTAAAAAAAGAAATGGTATTCATTAATTATTTAAGAATATAATATTTGACGTAAATTCGACATTTTGGAGACTAAACTCAACGAAAAAGTATCTCAGTATTAAATTTCTATCTATATTTTATTTAAAAGCTATTTTGAAAGTATTTCAATGATAACTCTACAAAAGAAAGTTAAACTCGATTTATAGTTTGATAGCGAAGCAAATTGTAATCCTTATTCTTTGTGATTTACTTATTTAAATAGCAGCTTCAGTAGGCAATAAAACTCATCAGGAAGTAGAAAATAGATCTTACTTATCCCAAATCTATTATCATCAGCTGCTGAACATCCATCTGTATAAGCGGAAATTCGTAAAAGGGCCTCATTACACCAATTGTGAATTCTTCCACGTTGGAGAGGACAAGAGTTTACTAGTTGTTTAGGGATAAAGCTTTGGAAAAAGCGGAAATATCACGCATGAATAGAAAAAGAAGGTTCATATCTGATAATTGGCACGCGTCTATTTTTGTTGCTACTTCGGTGGACCTTTTCTCTCTTAAATCATATAAGTAGAAAGTATGGTCTTCCTAATTGTTTTGGTAGTCGGAAAAATCAGTTCCGCGAACAATGCTAATGGCAGTATTTTGGGACATTCGGGTTTCGACAATAAAACATTTAAAATTCTTAAGATAGCATTTCAAGTTTCTTTCTGGTTTTTCGAGAAACATTACAGCAAATAATTACAGTGCTCCTCGAAACGCTTTTTTATATATTGAGTTACATAAACTTAATTTTTGTTTTGGAATGATTCAGAGAAAAGCCGATTAACAGGTAATATGGCACGCGATTGCTCCAAGGTATTGTCGTTATCTGTGCTTTTGACTCATTTTATGGGTGCCAATTCATACTAAAAAAACATAAACTTACAATGCTGACAGGATACTTTGAATTTATGAGGAATATGTTTATTTATGGAAGCAACCTGTAGGCTTCTGCATGTGAGTGGTAATATTTATTAAAATGAAAAACAAAAATTTGTGATTTCAACAAATTTAAGAGGAAAGTTTTAAAACAATTGAACTCTACGGCAATATTTTTCCGTAGGTTTTATACGGCCCGCATACAGTGTCTAATAGAAAAAAGGAGAACGGGTTCATCTGACCCATAAAAGAAACAGGATGAAGTTATACAATATGTACCAAGTCAGTGTCTCCACCCATAGAAACAGGACGCTTCAACCGGACGTGAACCTAAATTTAATTTAGGAAAGAAATGCGATTTGAAATGCGTTCACTTAAGGCTATCATCGTCTGAAATTAGACAATGTGATCTATACTGAAAATAACTTTTCTGAGAGAAAGATGCTTTAATATTAATAAGGTTCACATGAACAACAAAGCTTCAATAAGTTCTTCATTTTTTTATATGAATATGTTCTTTCTTTTTTAATACATGTTTTACATTTCTTCATTTTAATTTAATCTTGGAAGCAAAAAGTAAATTTTTATTTTTTATACATAATTAAAATTTCCCTTTGTAGTAAAAATTAAAAATTTCTTATTTATTGAAAATAAGTAAATTTCAGTCAAACCATTATAGTAAAGGGGTATACGAGGTGTAAGTATAGGTGAACAGGCCAGAATTTATGTTACATTTCTTTGATAAGATTCATCTCAGAAGGTGTACAAGATTTCAACTAAACTACTTTTATTAAAGCATTATTTTCATTTATAAGACTGACACTATAACTAAAAAGCTATATAAACAAAAGTTAACATCGATAAACTGCGGAATTCCTAGAAAGCGATACGAGATGTCGAATGAGAGAGATAGTTAATTGCAGATGATCCATCTTAATACAGAAAAGAAGATTTATCAAATTAGCATATAGATCGTCTTCGTCATAGAAAGGTTACATTTATAAATCATAGTGTAACCTTAAAGATAGATTTGCAGAAAGGTAGCGAACTCAACTCGCCAAATAACCATGCAAGGTTTCATTGATGTAGTGAATCATTTCTATGTCTAGGAAAGAATTCTAACACTGAGCCCTATTTTTTATCGGTAAGCTTAGATAAATTAGAATTTTGTACTAAATATATTTTTCAAATCATTAAAATTATTTAAATTGATTTACAGAATCTCGGAAGTATAGAATAGAGATAATTTAATATATACAGATTCATATTTTGTTCCTAAGCATTTTAAATTATATTTGCAGCTTTACGAAAGACTAATTATCTGCTTCAAAAGAACCTTTAGTTTAACATATATATTTACTCAAAAAATTTTGGAAACTTCGACGACCAACCTAATTCTTTTAAAGAACACAAAAATAAAATTATTCATAAAACTAGTTAATAATCAAATGATATTTGTTACAGTATTCAAAATTTTCTTTCGAATACAAAAAAAATTCTTAACATAAATATAATTTTATTAAATGATTTTATCAGTTGAGAATAGTTTGTAATATACAACCACACACATTTAACAGAGATTGTGCTATTAAACAAGATATGATGACGTGCACAATGTAACTGTTTATGGATATTTTTTTATCGTATAAAGTGAAACAGAATAAATCGGCGATAATCTAAAGCTTGATATTTAGAATTCATTTGTTGTTTCAGCTAAAGCTCACGAGCCATTTAGAAACAATATAAATGATTATTGAAAAATCGAAACAATCTTTAATTGTGCATGGGATTACAGGATATTAATAACAAGACTTTAAATTATTACGAAAATAAATAAATTTAAAATGTAGTAATGTTATTCCAAGACCACAAAAAATTCTTTAAAATTAGAGTAGTAATATATTTTTTTCTCACAAATGCGCTTCAAATAAAAATTCGATACCATCCACTTTGAAACTTGAAGGCCGAATGCTTCAGATTCCACCGAAACCACAAATAGAGAACACAACTGAAAATGTAGAGGTAAGGTGGGATTTTCAATACTTACAACCACAGCTAAGAATTTTTTGGCTTCAGGAATGTTATGAATCAACCGTTGTAATAATAAATGGCTAAATGTAGGCATAAATTTCATAAATATTCGGGGGTTCTCAACAGTGATAATAAAATCACTACCTAATTTTATATCTTTGGTTTAGCTTATACAAAATTAGATTATTTGACAAAAAAAAACGCATAAAAATATAAAAACAGTTTTTAAAAAATAAGATAGTAGATTTCCTTGAATAATTGAAGAATACTTTGATGAAATCTACCAATTGTTAAGAGGAAACGAACACAACCGCATTTATTTCTGCAGTAACAGTTATCTTTTCGGCGGTAATTCTTTATTCTCGTGTTTTTAATAGGTCTTTCATTCTTTACAATGTACACATCCATCTTATTTTATTCTCCTAATAGAACCTTTCAAGTTAATTGAAGACATACTTGTATTTGGGGGAAGTGCAAGATAAACGAGATTAACGGAATAGCAGTTCATCCTATCTTATGCATATTTAAAGAAATGCTGATTTTGAAGCAAAATTGAAAGTAATAAAAAGAAACACGAGAAATACCTACAATATGTGTGTGGGCTTCTCAATAAAATGCAGTTTTCCTACTCTTTAAGATCTTAATTCATATGAAAATGCCTGGTTTGATCGACAACGTTGCGCGAGGTATCAAATGGCGACCGCGATTTCGGGTTAATTTGAGAACAATTGATATCCATTTTTCCTCACTCAATAGATATTATCAGTATAGGGAACAATGAATAAATTACTCGGACAATGGACTTCTTCGTTAATCGCCTGTGCATCTGCCGACGTCATGATATCCGGATGGTAACTGAAAAGGCTACGGATGATCGCCATTTGCATATGAATTACGATACTCATAGCAGAATGCTTATGCCCGGGGATAGACTAGGAGGGAGTTACGATTACCAAGAAATCGATCAGGCGTCGCGTGTTGCACGTTTTGATCTTGTTCGACTTCGTGAAAATCCTCCGGGGTAGAGTGTTTAAGGTGGTTCTATTGTTAGATCAAGTTGTGTACTGGAGAGGCCGTCTCGTGCAAAAAAATGCATTGATGGTAGTTTCTTATTATTATACATGATTTACACATACCAAATGGTACAGGTAACATTGTATCGGATGTGTTAAACACAATCAATTGATTTTAAAGATTAATAACAAATGATATATGATATTTATATTATAATGTGGAAAAGGTGTATTTAGCCAATGAAAGATCTCTCCAAAATCTTTCATTGATATCTATGAAATAGTTAAAGACACCAAAGATGACACGCAAATAATGAAATTGTTAGTTGAATGAGATAAATTTTAATGAAACAATTGCATAAAATTATTTAAAGAATACTAATTATTAGATTTCTGAAGAAAATTATTAATTATTGTTTATTAGTGTATTTAATGAAAAATCACAAGTGAAGATTTATTATAACAATGCAAATGTTACTTACGAAAAGGGAATTTACATGAACAGTAAAAAATGCAAAAAAAAAAAAAAAAAATCATCTGTTTTGAGTTGTATTTTATTAGTTGAGTTGTATTTATTTATTTGAGTATTATCTTATTAAGAGCGTAAGAATAATAATGACTTTTATTTATTTTCTCAATAATTTATTAGAATATGTTGCTCAATGCCAATATTTAAATAGGTTCACCCAAGTCGCTCATAGCAACAATCGTTTTGTGAACATATATATTCATTGAGTCGTAATAAAAGATATTTTTGGGTGGTGCATATATTAATGAAGATTTATCACATATATATGTAGTACGTTAAATACATAAGTAAACAATATGCCGTTTTAAAACAATGATATTGAAATGAAGATTATGATTGTCAAAGTCATTTTTCATAAAATATTGCACTGTTTTCAATAACTATAAATTCCTTTTCAAATATTAAAATCAAACGTACAATTAGTTAGCAATGTTTTGAATTAATGAAAGTAAATTTCATCAAGCAAATAAAACATAATTTCTCTAAAATTGCTGGAATAATAAAAAAAAAAAAAAGAGAAACGAGATTTCATAACAAGGAGCGATGAAATTGAGATTATTTTTATAATCAGATATATGACTAGGTACTAATGAGACGTGGCAATTAAATGGTTTCATTGGTAAAAAAAAATCGTAATTTTTCCTCTCCGAAAAGTACCGCAGTCACAAAAAGAAGATTGGCTATCTAGTAACGCTAAAGACTGAGAAGAAATTGCAAATCTATTAAGTTACAATTGTGATTCATTTCTAGCCCTCAGTACTCATATAAAAAGCGTTACTATCTTACTCAAAATGCTACTATAAAAGTCAGGAGAATTATGATTAACTAGTAATGAGTAACTATAGAATCATTCCATAGTTAATTGAGTCTCAGGCGAATAATGTAAACCGCCTCTGCAAAACGCAGCCTCAAGCAGGTGTGACTTACAAACTCACCAACGGTCATAATTAATCTTCTGTGTACCTGGTGAGGGACCCGTGAGGACCACCCACCAGAAATGGGGGGAGGGTAAAAAATAAAATTAGTGACGTCATCGTCTCGTTCCTCACCTTAAGCACCACAAGGATAATGTCCTTTTAGTCGGAAGGCCAAGGTTGCTTCGAAGAGATTGCGGAAGTCTAAGGCACTGGTCAGCTGACCACACCCAACGGTTGATCTTGCGGTTTTTAATCATTACTACTTTACTTTGTTTCAGAAGTGTGAGATGATGTGTTTGTTGGAGCCCTCGTCATTAGCATTGTTTTGTGTTTCTGTTTATTCTCGCGCATAGTACGTGTTCCATTAAACGCGTGCGTAATACAAAGCACATTTTTAAAGGGTGGGATCCTTCGGATGACATATCTCTTTTACAGGCATCCACCCTGGACCTTGAACTTTAAATCAGGTTTAATTTAAAAGGCTTTTCCATCCGAATAGAAGGATTACAAATAACGTTGGAGGTCTAGGTCTCTGGCTACTTAATCCTTTTTATAAAATCAAACAGGAATTTTGTAATGATTACTTTTGTTTTACTGTTATTTTTAACATAATCGTGTTTGGAAAGAGGTACTGTTTGATTAATATTATATTTTTTATTATGGTGTATAAATTTATAACTACACTCTCTAAATACGAGTGAAGTTGAATAAGTACCTATTTTTGACAACAAATGGTGTTGCTAAATCAAGTTGGTGTTACCATTGTGTGCTGCCATCTGTTTAACTGTGCCAAAACAAATTTGACTCTGATCCACAAATTACTTGTGACTTGGTAGCTATTTGCTGCCAAATGAAAATTTTATTGCTGCCAAAACGAGTTATCGACCTCATTTTGCTTCGAGCTGTCACTATCGATTAAACCTAGGTTGATGATTATACACCGGAGATCAAGCAACGATCGATTTGCCAAGCACAGAGTATCATACTCACGGATCTCTTAGAAAAAGGAATAACAATCATTGGACAATGAGTTATGTGCCATTTCCATTTTCTATTCCTAATACCCTATTTCTCATTCCCATTACAAGTACTTTTTGAACCACCCTCGCACATACATATTTAACATGCAAGTACGAAGCAGTTTTCGAAAATCGTATGTAAATCGACAGATGTCTGTTGATTCATAAGGGAATTTGCTTAAAACGGATAAAATAAACTTGCATACTTTTTAGGAATATAGAAATGAATATATTTAATATATTTTCTGAAGAATCAGAAATTAAACAAAATATGGAATTTGTTCTATGAATAAATTTACGTTAGGTACATTTTAAAACAATTTATTAGCTATCAATAAAAGAGCCTTATATATAAATAAAGATGCAATATTTTTGATATACGAAAATTATACTATGTGTAAGAAAATTAAAATTATAACAATCATAATTTAATAACAATAAAACAAATTAAGAAATTGAAACATAATCAATAAAAATTTTAATAATTGATAACACTAATAATTATAATAACATACATAAAATACGAAAGTTGTTTGTTCTACTCTTATCGTATAATAAAAAAATATTTACGTCGATGGAAAAAAAAAATTAAGTGTAGAAGATTACTTTCTTTTATATTTTGAGTACATTGAAATATGTGTTAAAGCTTTTAATTCCGAGATTAGTTTTTATTTTATAAACATATTTATTTATTCAGCTTAAATGTACCTTATCAAAAGTAAAATCAGCTCATAATTATTTCTAGATGAATATTTTCAAAAAATAAGATAACTTTGCAAATTACAAGGTCTTGACCTAGTTCTCTATCAGATCATGTTTTATTTAATACGACTACTAATAAGGTATAATATAAAAAAATTGCAGTTAACGACTGAAATGAAAAAGAGATTAAATGAGAAATAAATTTATTAAAATTCCCTACTTGATTTGCATTTGGAAAGTGCAAGCAATAAAAATGAATTGTATTGAGCATTTTTACATTTTTAGTGATTCATTATCATCTTTCGTTTCATTTGAAAATCACAGAAAATTTATAAATATGAATAATTGTTTTTTTTTATTAGAAACATATTTCGTATTTCTTTTAAGATTAATACGTTTCTGAGGTAAAAAGTAAACTTGACACTTCAAATTCTTCAGATCAACCCTTTCACGATGGCAGGCGCAAATGCAAACGGACCGCTGGGGCCGGAGAGTTTTTCCACTATTATGTCTATATCCAGGAATTTACGAAATGATGAATGCGTTATGTATTAATGTCCTTTTGACACACGGTATATGCTTTATATATTTTTATTTACATACTTTATATACTTAGTATTTTATGTTTAAATTAATATTATACTTAATTATTGCAGTAATCACTCTGCAATTCGGCACTTGATTTTTCCGGCCCTATCGTAATCCGGTCATTTTTACATTATCTGACAAGTCATAGAGAATTATCATATTCCTCCTACTTCAAGGGAATAATACAGAATATCACTACACATTTTTTTTTGTAGTTTGAGTAATTTCGCTGGAGTTGCTTTCTGCGGGAGCACAGACACGTCTCAAAACCAAACTTGAAAATTCTCTATTAAAAACTGGACTGTGTGTGTAAACCTTGGCATCTAAAAACTCTAGTAAAACTAAAATACCTCATCATCTATCTAACAATACCAAGTTCCAATTCAAAGAGCCATTAGGAAGAACCATCGAGACGAGAACATGCCTTTTATGCTATGTTTATAAGACCCAAACCCATATGCTTGCTAATAATTTTTGTATCATTCCGAGAAGAAGATCAAATGTACATATATTTCAATCCTATGGACATATAATGCAATCTTGGGCCTAAAATATTAATTTTTAGAACATTCCAAGACTCTCAAGTATATGTGACAGATGGGGTTGAACGAACTAACGAAGAATCATGGCGGCGTGTCAACCGTCCCAAGAGGGGTGAGTTTGAAAAAATTTCCATATTATAACATATAATTAAAAAAAATTATTTGAAATACAGATATATATATATATATACATTTTATACTTAATAGAAATAAAGTAATTTTACAATTTTTATATCTTTTTGTTAATCAGGTTGGGAAACAGAAAATAAACATTTTTAAGGCTAAACTCTTTGTAGCAACGGGACAATTCGTTCTTTTCTTTCACGTGCGAGATTGTTTTTGATATTGTTTAATGTAAGTCCACAAATTAATATTTTCACTCAATTAAAATAATTATTAACTGCTACAGTTTCTTATTCTAAGAACTGTAGTCTGTAGTGTATAAAGAATAGCTTATCATTCTTTGTCATAAATTCATTTAATCTTGAAATGATAATAAAAGTAAACTCGAATTCGTGAATGATATATTTGAAATGAATTTTATACATGAGTATCGTTTCACGGTGATTAATTTAATAAAAAGGTTTAACAATGTCAATAGATATATAAATAATATTCAAAGAATATTATTGAGAGCCCGGAAATAGAATATCTTAAAATCACGTTAGAATCATGATTCTATTATAGGAAGTATTCTGACTGCATACATTGTCCATCTAAAGCAAGATATCATACTGCGGAAAAAACAATGAAGTAACTACGCCCCAAATTTTAAAAAACAAAAATACAAAATATAAGCATTAAAATCTATCACTAGTCATGTTACAGAATTATAAATTCTTATCATAGTATTTTATAATTATCATACGTAAACGAGCTTCTTTATATTACAGTGAGCGCAATGTTGTTTCGTTCAACTTAGAAAAAACGGAATGTGACACCATTTATAACAGACTTTTTCCATTCAATATAATATGCTTATGAGAGGCTACTTGAAAACAAGCTGATAGAATGCGTTCCTAAAATAGAAACGCGGGCACGTTCTTTGGGTGTGACACTACCTAAATATAAAAATAGCAATTTGAATGCAAATTATCTCTTTTTTTGCTGAACTGAAGTGCAAGAGGGATGACAAAATATGATTGGATAAATAAATGTAGGGGGAAAAAGAAGATTCCCTCTCTTAGAGTACTTAATGTACTTTGAAATAGCCTGTTATAAAGTTTAGACCATTAATTAAAGCCATATGCCTTTTATAAGTTCCATATTTAATAAATAGTTTACATATCACAAACATCACAATAAACGTTTCAAAACTCCAGAACACTTCCGAATAATTTTCTATATGTAGATAATTATAGCGATATACATTTAATTATACATTTTATAAAACTAAGAAGACAAGCGCATTAAAGACTAACGCCTTGCAAAGAGTTGTGCGATGCATTATGCACTCATAGTGCAAAAGTTGTACCATGTGTAGCCTCTTTTCAACCAACAATGCGAGTCTATAGGATTTTCACTAGCAATATATATCTGTAAAACTTTTTAACCAAACATAGTAATAATGCTCACATTAATGTAAAATACTTAAGTATTTGAAAGTAATTAGTGATACTATTCGTAAGATCATAATTTAAGAAGTAGACATGCAATATATGCATACAAACACATCATAAACACAATGAATATATAGTACGATAAGTAAATGAAACAAAAAATTAAAATTACGTCATAATACTTTACAATATAATCTAAAAGAATATAAATCTGAGCATAAATTACTCATAAAATAGTAAAGTATAAGTAAATAAGTAATAAAGTAAAGTATAAATTACTGACTTAATTAATTATTATCAGCTACTGAATACTTAGTATCAAATATTTAGTCAACATTTCTAAATAAAAGATTTTATTATAAGGTACATTTAAATCGATGCATTAACGATAATTTAGAACAATTACAGAACACAATCAAATATGGAATCGGAAATTAAAAATACATTTACCAAAAATATTTTAGAAAAAAGAAGAATTAAACCTCAACATTATAACTTATACCTTGATCCAAGAAGTATTAAAACTTAAATTATGTTCTTGTAAGTTTTTTTTGTTATTATTGATAATGTTCTTGGGGATTTTTAGTTTCGTAATAGTAATTTTTTTTACTTTTCAAGATATTTATAGTTATTTGCAAATCTTAAGACATTTGACGGCTTGATTCTAAAATTTAATGATTGCATATTTTTAAATTTCTAGCATATATATTACTTTTTAAATATCTAATAATAAAAAGTTAATGTACAACTGATTGTTTAGTTTCGTGGGTATTTTGAACACTATGTTTGTTCACTTCCTCCACGTGGTGATAGATTTATGCAAAAAAAAAAAAAAAAAAAAAAAAAGAAGTTTTTTCGAATTTTTGGGCTTTAAAAACATTTTTCTTTCCATAGTTATATTAGTTTTTGTTTTTAAGGACTTATCTAGGTTTGTATTGTCTTTTTCTCAATTGCTTTTTATCGTTTTGATTTCCTTTCTTTTCAAAGGTATTTGTGTTTTTATAATTTTTTTAATAATATGTTTTGTTTATGGAGATAATTTGTGTAATAATTATAGAATGAACTAGCCTAAAACCTGATATAAATTTAAATACATTATTTTTCAATTTTTTTTCTTTATATATTTGGTATTTTACATTTTTTCAATAACAATATCTTTTTTTTAAAAAATTATTTCTGGTATTCGTCTATTTTTCATTAAATTTACTTTCTTTTGAATTTCACACAATTTTTTTTTTGCTGTTAAATTTGAATTACACGTTTTCATTTTTGGTTTCAATTTTATCGTCCATTTTTATGGTTTGGCGTATTTCTACTCTCTTATTGGTTCAGCTATGATTTTTTACATATTGTTATAATTTCAATTTTCGAATGAAATTCCTAGTTCATTTGTAATGAAATATTGTATTTCATTATCTAATAAAATAATTGAAGTAGCAAATAAAATTATTACAGAAGCAAGAATTAAAACTTTTTTTAAAATTTATAAGAAAACATACAAGTAAGTTTTTGGATCGTTAGAAAAATACAAGAAAGAGTTTTAAGACTTTGTGACAAAAATGTATAAAAAAGAGGAAAAAAAATTCAGAAAAATATCAAATATCTCAAAAAATGTTAAACACAAATAACAAGAAGATAAAATTTAATTCAAAATTCAAACTCAAAAACTATCAAAACTAAGGAGAGAAAAACCGAAAAGAAAATGAAACGCAACATTAAAAAATTCGGATTCTGACGTTTGACAGATTAGCTGTTCAAAAATGGTTTACAAGCACAACAATCCAATAGAAAAATATTATAAACAAAAATAGATATTCCATAAATGGAAAAAGAAAAATTGAAAAATTAATTAATCCAAGTTAAAAAAAAACAGATTATAAAACGATCATGAGAATATTCTATGCATAGCAACAATATTATGAGAAACTAATGCTTACATTCCGCTTTTGCTTATACTGGAAACATAGCAATGCCCCCTATAAGAGAGAAGCACTAATGCTGAAGAATTTTAAAGATTTTAAAAGATAAAAGCAAAATGGGAAAAATAAGAAAAGAAAGAAAATTTAAAAACTAAATAAAAGGAGAAAAAACCAAATTAAATTTTTTTAAGGGGAATAAAATATTAAAATTTGTAATTAATGTATTTTATATATCTCTTAAAGGAGAGAAAATCTGCTTGCAAACAATTTTTTTCCAACTTATCGAAGTTAACATAAATAACTTGTGTTTTCAATGTAAGTCCAATATTACGCAAAATTTGAATATAAATTATATTTCTAAAATATTAAGACTTAATAAATTCTCAAATAAGGGAACTTCATGAGTCCCAAAGGAGAGAAGAGATCTCTTTCATCAGATATATTACTGAAAATTTTATTTTCTTCTATTTTTTAAAAACATATAAATATCCCACTTCATTTATATAAACATTATTTAACAATATAAATTTAGATACTTCTGATAAAAATATAAGAAATGTTTAACATCAATATTCTTGTTAACGTGAACGAAAATAACATTATTAATACACCTAAACATTCTAAAAACATTTTCAACGAATAAATCGTCTTCACAAAAATGTAAATAATTGTTGGCTAAACAATTACTTGTAAACCCACCTTGTGGTAAACCTTTCATTTGTTTATAAGTCTGATTATTAAAAAAAACATATAATTTTCTTTTAAAACTAACATAATAAGAAAAACATTTTCAATACAATAATTTCATTAATATTAATTTTTTTATTATTGTCCTTTAGAAATTTAATAAGAATCTATAACTCAATATAATAAAAAAGATCTTTTCAAAATCATAGCTAATTACATACATCTATTCATTATTAATATATTTCACTGTATCAGTACTATTTTTAATAATAGTTTTACTCTTAAGTTTATAAATAATATTCTGAATAATGTTTGGTAATTTTGTACCAGAGAGAGTAATATGCATATATATATATATATATATATATATATATATATATATAAGAGGTGCGGCTATTAAATAACGAGATTGGTGATGCTACAAAGGAAGTACGCAAGTGCCAAACACAAGGAACCGACATCTGTTCAGCGTGAAGCTTTCTCTTTCGAATGCAGTGCTTCTCGCTTCTTTAAGTCGTAGCCTTCGATCGCAATAGAGTTACTTTTTGCTTCGCCGAAAAAATGAGAAGTTTTTCAGTAGAGCAACAAATTGTTGTAAAAGTTCACATGAAACTTGGAAAAACCACTATTGAAACTTATAATTTATTGAAAGTAGTGTATGGCAATAAATGTTTATCGCATTCACGTATTTTTTAATGGTTTTAGCGTTTTCAAGATTGCCGAGAAGATATTTAGCATGATTTACGAGGGGTCGCCCTTACACATTAAAAATGGATGATATTTTGAAAAAAATTAGTAATCTAGTTCGATCCGACCTCCGTTAAGTATTCTTGTGATTACTGAGACAGTAATCACAAGAATTGACAAAGAATCCATACGGCAATTTTTACATAACAATTTTAACATAAGGTGTGCCAAAATTGTGCCTAAAATATTCACGTTTGAAAAACACGAAGCTCTCAAAAATGTTTGTATTGATACTTTGAATCCCATTGAAAAAGATCGAAACTTATTGGAAAGGATAATAACGTGTTACTAATTGTGGATTTTTACTTATATCCTGAAACAAAGAGGCCATATTTACCAAGTGCCAAAATAATTCGACTGAGCAAATAAAAATTCAAAGCAATGATGGTTGTTTGTTCCGATATTCTTGGCATTGTGTACCTTCACTGGATTCCTGAAGGTTAAACTATGAATCATCATTACCACCTTCACATTCTTGATGAACTCCGTGAAAAAATAAAGTAAAAATGACTTATATTGTGGAAGGACAAGTCATGGGATCTCCACCAAGACAATGTGTCGGCTCATTCTGCATTGTATATCTAGAATTTGCTAGGCCAAGTATAGCATCTAAGTGTTAGACTATCCGCCTTATTCGACGTATGTCGAGTCAAGCGACTTCTAACTGTTTTCCACGGTGAAATCAGTGTTAAAAGAAACAAGATTTGAGTCCGTTGAAGCTGTAAAATAGAAAGCGGCAAGCGTCCTGAAGGGGCTGACAGTAGGCCTGCAGCACTGTTTCGAATAATGGAAGATTCGTATGGAGTGTTGTAGGAATAGAGGATGAATATTTATTGAAGGTGGTAATTAGTAAATATGTATGAAATCAAAATCAAAAGTTTTACTGCATCAGTCTGGTATTTAATAGCCACATCTCATATACATATATATAACTGGAACTGTTTGAGTTAGAAAGATTATTTTAAAACTACTTGATTTTGCGTTTCTTCGTTTTCTAAATTGGTATATTTTTATAATTAGTTAGTTTGAGTAAAAAAAAAAAAAAAGACGTTTAGAAATACGCACAATAAGATAAAAATTTTTTTTTCCTGTTATATGCTAATTTTTATGACGGTAGGCGGAGTTTCAAAAAAAAAAGGGTATAGATCAGGGGTCGCCAAAGTGGTCTATATAGACCCCTAGGGGTCTATTTAACAACAGTAGGGGGTCTATCTGACCCAAGGGGTCGAATGGGGGTCTATTAGGACTCGAAGGAAAAGCAGTTCTTAATACGCAAATCACACATATCTAACTGCGTACGTAAAAATTTAAAATATTTTTATAATTGACTTAATATTATATTCTTTATAGAAAATAAAATAATAAATCAGAAAACAATCTGCCCCTTTTTTCCTTATGTGTTTTCGTATGTATACCGTGACGTCACAACTTGACCTTGTGACCAGTTTGTAATTTGCACGACTCATAGTATGCAGCCAGAAGAGCGATTGAGGCTTATCCGTGTCTCTTGCTGGCGAACCCATCAACCAATTAGGAGCCTTTGGCGCAGACTTGGCGAGCGACGACACTGCCGTTATAGTTTTATTAATATATAGTTTTATTTTAATTACCTGAAAATTACCTTTGTCGGGGTCTATGGAGATTTCGAAAAATTATATAGGGGGCGATGATCAAAAAAGTTTGGCGACCCCTGGTATAGATGATATTGGTGGTGATGAAAAATATTCCAATGTAGAACTGAGTAAGAAGTTAATTAAAAGCAATTTGGATGAAAAGTTTGGTAAGGGAAATGGTAGCATTACTCGCAACTATGATTTAACACATGTTAAGCTAATGTAGACTTAATCTCCGAGGAAGTGTTGAATACACAAGTTTTTACAGGTTTTATAAATCAAGGATAGTCTTGAATAGTAAACATGGATGTAAATATGATTATAATAATATTTGTTTATATAATTGTAATGGTAAAAAGAATAGGGGTAAACAAAGTTTAGATTACAATTATAAATTTAAAAATGATAAATTAAATTAAAATATTTGTAATAATAAATGGGGCAAAACTTGTAAAATTTTTAATAACGAACAACTTAATATTAATTTCAATTTTTTTTTTTTTTTTTTTTTTTTGCAAAACTTATAGCTTTGTTTACTTACTTAAATGTAAATCATGTTATTATAAATATATTGGTCAAACATATAATAAACATATGCCTGATTCAATAAATTTAGGGATATAGGAAAGTCCAATAACATTCAAATTTGATTCTATAATATTCATTAATTTGAAAATGAAGAGTTTAATATTATTAAGATAGTGCCCAATACTAAAAGTAATTTACGATATGAAAATTATTATATTTGAGCTTTCACTACTATACACCCATGTGGTATTAATGTTTTAAATTTCAATATATATATATATATATAAAAGAAAATAAAACGTTATATCAATCTTCTTTCTCTTTTTTAAAACTGTTCAAGTATTGATATAATTTTATCAAGTTATTGAAACTTAAAAAGTAAAGATAATTTAAGAAAATTAATTAAGATATACTACGAGAATAAAATTTTCCTTTGTTTAGGGATGCGATTCCCCCCTCCTTTCCCCATCTGCGCTCTTCATCTACAAACACTGAACCAAAGGAATCTTTACAATCTTTTTTCAGAGACAGCAAAGAATTTTCTATTCTTTTCTCAGAAATCGGTTTATTTGAAAGAAATCTTTTCTTCTCTTCGTGGTGGGAAAAAAATAAGCATGAGAAGAGAAAAAAAAAGTTTGTATGTTTAAAATTTAGAATATCTATAATAGTACAACAAGAAATATTTTAATTTCTAGAAAAATTCTTGGAGGGAGGGTGCATATGTCCATTGCGCACCCTTGGTATGCCACTGAATGGATATTATTAAAGAAATAAAATTATGCTTCAAATAATAATTTTTAAAATGACTTCAATATGAAAAGTAACAAATGCTTTCATTTTGGTACGAAGTAAAGAGGAATTGAGATTTTAAAGGAGTTTCGTAATTTTTGAAAATAAAATAAATACTACTTGTCTACATATTGTAAAGGATTTCTAAAATTTGGTTTATAAATACAAATTTGGTGATTGTTATTATGATAATCGATAAATACAATATCGTAGTATTAGATTTATATGAACAAACTTATGATAAAATAAATTTTAACAATATACTTAGTAGGCACAAAAAATTAACTCCTATTAATAATATTAACATTAAAATAGCTTTAAATTTAATAAAATTATGGCAAGTTTGATTTTTAAGTATTATAATTGTAAATGAATGTAATTGTAAGGATTATAAAGACTATATAAAAATAAAGATTATGAACACGTAATTGCATATAATCTAAATATCGTTATGGATAAAAATCGCAAAGATTATGAATAAAGGTACAGGTTTCAGACTTATAATTTTTAACAATAACAATTATATTAAGAAACAAATTAATGAAGACATTGATAATTTCATAAACTAATTTGGCCATTAAATATAACTTACGTATCAATACGTTTTAAAAATATAAATATTGTAATAATGAAGAGAGATTAATTATTTGAATTTTAAGAAAAAGAACGGTTCTTTAAAAATTTCAGGATAAGTTCATTACTTTATACATTAATAAAGTCCCGAGTAATTATGGTATTATTTCAATACTCTTTATGATACTATGACTAATAAACACTTTACTATCAATAATACTTTTATTGAAGTTATTAATAGTAATAATGAAATTTCCAGTATAATTAAAGTTTTATATAAGAAAGTATGTAATACTATAAATATCATAAAAAATTTTCATATGTTACAAAATACAATAGATAGTTTTAATAAGATTGATAATTTTTAAAATATTTATGAAATTATTTACTCAATTTATAGATATGACTTTGAAGATTTGTTTAATTCACAGAAGAGGATTTAATTTTAATGTTCTTCTGATTAACTTCAAAATTAATCGTACAATATCTTATGAGAAAATTGATCTTGTTTTAAAGGAAAATTGTAGTTTTTTATAATGATTGAAAATATAAACAAATTGATTGTATACAACAGGGTGGACTAGCTAGTAATAGACATTATAACATTTACATACATTTTTATGAACATAATTTTATAGATAACAATACATTCACTTTGTTTTGATAAATAGATGACCATATAATATTTTAAATAAATCCAACTCGTAATTTAAACTGGATTTATCATTTTATCCTTCTTATTTAAATATGATTAAAACTAATATAAATTCTTATATCAAATATAATTTTTTAATATTTTTAATACAATTTTTTTAATTTATCTATAATTTTCTGAAAATTGTAGATAATAGGCTTTATTTAATAATATTTTTAACAAAAGAAACATTTAATTATTTTCCAATTCATACAGCTTCTTTCTTTGATAATAATTTCGCTTCAATGACTACAGAAATATATTATTGAACTTTTTACTAAGAAATATTTAATTAATTAAAAGGTCTTGAAATTTTAAAAATAATTTAATTATTTGTGTTAATTCTACTTTATTTGTGTTAAGGCTGATTACCAAAATAATTCTTTAAAAAGGGATTTAAAACGAAAGAAGCTAGAAAATAGATAAATTTTTAATTATAAATAGAACTATTCTTTTTTGTTTTTTGTATTTTAATTTTTTTTGGTTTTATTCATTTTCTCTTAAATGCTTAATATTTTTAATCTTAGTAAAAATATCTTTCTATCAGTTAAAAATCTGATTCATAGAAGGTGATATTATCGTTTTACTTAATATTTTGAATTTTGGCG
The DNA here is from genome assembly GCA_019974015.1 of Nephila pilipes. Lineage (NCBI taxonomy): Eukaryota > Metazoa > Arthropoda > Arachnida > Araneae > Nephilidae > Nephila > Nephila pilipes. The sequence continues at coordinate 1,072,179 of BMAW01054313.1, forward strand.
GCAATTGTAAGTCTAATATTAAAATGGCATAATGGAGGATTCTTAAAGTTGAATGTTGTATTCCAGTTTTTTTTTTTTTTCTTAATTTTTTAAAGTTTATTTTTTGTTATTTCCAAATTAAATTTTGCATTGAGTTTTGATTTAAATTAATGCTTTTATGACTTATTTGCTTTGCTTCCTCAATTTTCATGGTTGCTGACTTTGTTTCTACATTTTGCTGTATTAGCCTTACATCTTTGTTTAACGAAGTTGTTACTGATTTCGAAAATTTGATCAAAATGCATGTTTAAGTAGAGTTCATTATCCTAATCTAGTGGCAGTATTTAATAGCTTTATTTCAATTTTGTTCATTTTTAAGGGTTTCCATTTTTCGATTTTCTCCTTGGTTTTGCTATAATTTTCTTGTTAAGAAGTTTTTGTATTTCTTTATCTTTTAAATAGGTATATATATTTTTAAGTTTTATTGATTAATAATTATGATCTTCAATATTTTCAAAATTTTTTTTTCTTAGTAACTTCAAATTTACTTCGATTCTCTAAACATTTTATAATGCATTAATGCTTATTTGCTTTTTAATTCTGATGACATATATAGTGTGCTTTTCTTCATTGCTCTTCTTTTTTCACGCGACTTCTCTAAGATTGAACTATTTCTACAGGGGTAAGAGAGGGAGACAAAAAAAAGTGGTAATTGTAAAATGCGAAATGTTATTAAACATGATCTACAGCAGAAAATGCTCAATATGTACACCACCATAACTTCCATAGAGCAAATGTTGTAAATCCTGAAATTAAATAGTTTTTTCTGGCGACGGTAACATAACGTTAGTGACTAGCGCATTTGAATCCGTGCGGACTCTACTGTTATCAATGCATGCGTGAAAAATTTCATTTTATGTTTCATTCCCTAATTTAACACTCAAATCTTAAATTGAAAAGGGTTCTTTTGAGATCTTTTTTTTAATTTAATTTTTTTAATTTAATTTTATAGATCACACGAATGAAACTAAATGAATACATAGAAATATTGTTCGTAATTTTAAATTATAAATTAAATAATATTATACTCTAGAATCCCACTTTTAGCAAGAATTGAAAAATTATTTAAGTTATGAATGTTATCTTACTTGGATGAAGTCTTGTACATATAATTATGTGAAACATTTTTACATATTCTACTTTCCCCTAAATTTATAATACGAAATCACCCAATGCTCAAGTAATTTAAATTACTGTACTTTCAAACAAGCAGATGGAAATTCATAATAAAAATTTCCATTCATAATTAATAAATATATATTGTTTCTTTTTTTTATCATCTGCTTCATGATGTAATTTTTCTGCAGATTTACAGCATGAGAATAAATTTCTCCATTTGGAACATAGTTTTCAAGCATGTAATGTATATTACCATAACATGACAGTCAATAGGTATTCCTAAATTCTATTTGATTTGAATTTTAACTTAAATGAAGAAAACCTAATGTTTTTTACATAGTAAACTTCAAAGCAAACCGGAAGAATTATTTAGAGCACAATACAAATAATGCTTTCAGTACTTTTATCATAACATCAAATCCTATTTCATCGACATAATTTTTATTTTATATTGTAACATTATTTGGAAGAATATGGTTTCTTGTGAAGTAAAATGAGTAAGACTAACGTAATTCGTTTAGTTTAGAATAAATGTAATAAAAATATTTCTTTTATGAAAGGAATTTAATTTTAAGCATGACTAAAATATAAACAACATTTATAAATTTAAATTATTAAATAAAGTAAACCTCTTTTTTTCTTTAATGGAGACTATTTTGAAAAAAATATATGTAAAGGGAATTAAAAAAATACATGATTTTTTAACAATATGTACACACGATTCTTTAAAAATCAAGGAACTTAAAATAACTGAAAATGAAGCAATTGTACAAATTTTTATCAACAAGAAAAGGACAAATTTTGCATTAATTTAAAAACCTATTTCCTAATTAACATTTCTATATGACATAACAAATGTATTAACAAATAGCAATATGAGCATGTTAAAATACATTCTTTATAAATGCCAATATTAAAAATATAAGCAACCTCTTATGTCTTATTAATAAATATTTAATAAAGTTAAAAAAATCAATTATATCACAATAATTGAATAAATTTGTCATAAATTAAAATTAGGTACCTAGAATTTAAAATAAGTATAAAATTTTATACGTAAAGTAAGCAAATAACATAAAAAAAGAATCGAAATTGACTACATTATTCTAAATATTAAATGGCATTCTACATTTTCACTCTTTATTTGAAATTACTTGAATCAGAAAGGCTTGGTATAAGCATGGTATTTAAAAATAAATCAAATTAGTACTGCTCGGCTAATTTCCAAGGAAAATTCTATTTCAATTTCAACGGCCTTAAATAGAATATATTAAAAACATTTTTACGCATATATTTCAAGGGAAATTCGCCGGAATCGCTAATTAGCATATCACTCCCAACTCTAAGAATTTGAGTGACTGATTCAGATCAAAGAATTCAACAAGAAAACTTCAGCACACAAAAGCATCTTTCATAGTGTTTATAATGATATTAAATAGATGGAATATATTCTTTATGATTACAAATAAATACAAAATTGCATGACAGTTTTCTAAGAAACGTAAGGTAATACCTTTCCCGTCGTGATGAGCCAATTTTCATGCTTTTCCTTAGATAATCATACCTACAAAAGAAGAAAGAATGAATGCAATTACAATCACATCAGTTTACTACTCAACAATCTAGCTGGGTAATCAGAGGAACAAAGGGTTACAAAAATAACATCCATCGCACCGGTGACATATGATTGATATCTAGTACTTGGGAGAGCAGTGCTTTGATAAAAAAAAATAAAACCTCTAACAGTTTTCCCTTAGGGTACAGTAGGTCAGATTAATTTTTAGCCCTATTGACCTGGCTATTAAAGAGAAAAAAACGACACACACAGCTGTGAACAAACCAAACAACATATTCCTCGACTGAAACAAGTCAACCTAGATAAACTGAGAATGCCTTGTATATGCTTTTGAGAAACCAACAATTTCTTATCATGAAGAAGGTTGATGACTGCATTACCTTTCGTTAGAATGCTACTTTTCTTTTATTTGTTTTAAATTTTTCTTCTTTCGAAAATTTTTAAAAAGTAATTCTTGTTTTTCGACCCATATAATCATCCCAGAGATTTTTTTCATTCTTTTGTTGTTAGAGAATCCATTACGCAATATATTCTCAAGAGAAAAGAATGAATAAGAAAGGAACTTCGTCATTATATTTCCGCTATCATTATATAAGATGGAGAGAATAAGCAAAGGAAAAGTTCCCTCTATATCTTATTGTGCGCACTTTTTCTTTCAATTGCAGAATGCGATGTTAGAAAGCTTAGAAAAGTAGATTAGAAACGCCCATTTGATTGTGGATTTTCTCATTAAATGTAAATAAGTGTTCGAAAACGGTGATTAAAAGATGTGTGTCATATTACTTTTTTTTCTTTTCGAAATATAAATGAGTGATTGATAATTAAATCGCAAGTATGTCCTAAAAATTAAGTATACGCATAATTTGATTTATTATTCCTGTTCACGTTAAAAAATAATAAAATTAGTTGCTTTTTTTGGAATTTATAATTTTTACTAAATGTAAAACAAGAGACGAAAATATCCATTTATAAATATGCATATATATATATATTATAGGATCAAATAATCAAAACTATATTTAAAATGGTAAATAAAGGACATACATTAGAACACTTTTTAAGAACATTTGCAATCCATACTTTTGTATCTACAGATTTCTCATGTGCATCTGAAAATATAATATATATTAAACAATAGTAAAACAATAACAAATAAGAAGAGTGTATTATATGTGCATATATAGTTTTATTTGAAGTCATAACTCTTTTAAATGCATAAAAAAATGAAATAATTCGAATCTTTTATTTTGTAATTCAAATTCATCACGACTGTGTAAAATTATTTCATTCTCTAAAATAAAAATTAGAAACAGAACACACACACAAAACACATTAATTTATTCCATATTTTTTTTCCAATACTGCTTTTTTTACCAAAGGAACGCTTCGACTGCCTATTTCAGTTGCATTTAAAGTCTAAAGTTTAGCCAATGCGCCTCAAAATTTTAAGCCTCTGTCAGATAAAGAGTTCAACAATGTTTTTAGTTAAAAAATGAATTAATGAAATAATTTATATATATATATATATATATATATATGCGTGTGTGTGTGTATCACTGCTATTATTTACATCAGATTTCTTCGCATCTTATCGTGTATGAGGAAAAATATGTCTTCTTATAATTTTCGGGGCAAAAATTAAGACTTTATGCAAATTGTTTCGAAGTGTATCGAAAAAAAATTTAAATTATCCAGGTTGTTTTCTTTTCTTTTTTGTACATGGTGAATAAATTTTTTTATGTATTTGATATGGATTTGGAATTATGTTATTATTTTAAAAGAAAATAAATATAAAATATAACACTTTAGCCAGGTCATTATGTGTAGCTATTAACTGACGGCAATAATTAGCTTATGACAACCTTATACATTTCACTTGGCATTAAAATGCATGACAGATTACTTCATAATTAGCAAAATAAAATAAAATAATAATTCTGAAGTTATGAGAATTATAAGTTATATTTCATTTGTCAATGCAAGAGATCAGATTTCCTTCTTATCATTCGAAAGTGATTTAAAATTAAGGAGTACGTCTCTTATAGTCATTGCACAGTTTTAAAGCAACGTTTACTTAGACCGAACAAAAACAAACATCAAAAAACTATTGGAAACAGAACAAGAACACTTTCATCATAACCAGAATAGTTTTAACTAACAAAATAAATGTTTACAAAATTTTGCAGAAAATATTTGAAGTTATGATTGTTTCAACTTCTTAAGCCTATCAAGAGAAATTTTACGAAATTTACAAGAATAATTTATTTGTCATTTATTAACATGCGAAAATGGTACCCTGAACAATTAATTCATATGCTGACTAGAAAATTACATGAGGTTTGCGACTGAAATTGTTACTGGTATATATATATATATAATACTGAAACTATTTTTATGGCTAGAGAAGTATAATATTTCAAGTAATTCATTTATATCTACAATTATCATTTTCAAATCAAGCAAATCTTATACTAAATCTCGTGTAATAAACATGTTCTCTGTATTTTGTTTCGAACCACACACACACACACACACACACACACACACACACACACACACACACACACACACACACACACACACACACACAATTTAAACAAAGCCATTTTCTTCAATTAATATAATAAATAAACCAATTACAGCATATTCCTTAATTGTTCATTTATTTAAGTTTTTTTATATGGTCTGTATAAATTGGAAAATTTTTTTATATAGGTCAATGTCAAGTGATTTTTAGGAGGAATTTATGTAAAGCATTAAGAATTTAAAAATGTTTGCATACAGTTAATCAAATGTAATTTTGTTTCCAGAAAAATTTCACTGATCTTTGAGTGCTTAGTGAATTGTTCAAAAAAGATTATTTTTTTCTCTAAAGGAGAAAAATAAAGAAAACGCAAGATATCAAACGTAAAAGAAGTATTAAATACAATGTATAAAGCTATCATCATTAAATTAAGAAATAATTAATTATCAAGAAAATATAAATAATTAGAGATCAAAAGCAATTAGTATTTTTAAGTATGCAAGAAAAGTTATATATTTAATACATTATACACGCTCATTTAGCAATGTTTAGTGTTGTGTGAATTATTAATCCCAACTATATCAAGTAGAGTGCAATACAGAGATGTTCGCTGCATTATCTTTTTAAGTAATGTTATATGGTGCATAGAAAAACACTTGAAAATTAACAGAATCCAAATTAATTTAGAATGACATGAAACGTACATAGTTTACTTTTCTTTCATGTTCTGCATTGTCAGAGATTATGACATTATAGTTTCTGACAAAACCTTGTCATCCCATTCAGATGAGAAATTTCCTATAGCGTTACATGATTGATGATCCAGAACACACACTTCACCATAGCCCGGGCCCATTTATGTTGACACTATATTAAGAAGTTTCGGGGATGTAACAGGCCAAGCCTTTAGGAGGCTTGGCCAAACCGGTCACCCACGTGCGCGGGCCACAGGAATTACTATGCGATGTGTGAGCTAGGAAGTTTAAAAATACAACGTCAGGAAGTGTGCTCATTTTAGCAGCTAATTCATAACAAATTACAAGATGTTCACAGATGCAGAACATCACAATTTATGGGAGATTTTCCAAAGATGAATTTATACGTTGAAAACTCTCCAGCTAATATGACGTTGATGAAGGCTAATCAAGATAGCCTAGCATTTCCACAGGAATTATGCTTTTATATGCTTTTCATCCTAATAATTATTAGTCTAAGACAAATGTGGAAAAATACACACACACACACACACACACACACATATATATATATATACATTTTAATGAAAACTCAAAATTTCTTCAACTTACTAAGCTAATGTAAAATTGAGTAAAGCAGGTTGAGGTGTACACTTTGGATGTCAAATCAAATACCATAATACTAGTCCCATCTCAGCGAGAAAAGATGGATAGCCTCGATTTCAACAATAACATTAGTCGTAAGAAGGACAATATATGAATATCACACATTTAGAAGAAATTCAAGCATATTTTATAAAAGGTCACAAATTTGGATGGAAAAATGCCCAAGGATTATAAAAATACTTAATTTTAGTTGAGTTATGATATTTTTAATTTAACGTTGCAAAAGAGAAATAAAGATAGCAGGTGATAAAAATGAACTTTACATACATTTCTTAAGGACATCTCTCTTTGTGGTTTGGAGTCCAACTGGGCACAATTAGCCTATCATACGCAGGGTGTCGACATTTAATAAGAGTTACAAATTTCAAAACTCGAAAGCCCTAAAAGTTGTAGGACTTTCGATTCTTGAGTTTTATTGAACTTTAAGCAACATGACAAAATGACATTGCTTTTGTAGTGAGTACAAGAAGCAATGTGTGAGTCGAAGACAATACGCACACACATGCTGTAGAATATAAGAAACGAATCAGCTTTCGATTTGAAGTTCATCGCGAAATGCCTCGTAGCATTGAGTTCTCACAAGTTGATGAAACTGAAGTCTATCGTTTAAAGTATAAAGGAATTGGTTTAGAAGCTTCTAAGCACATGCAATACAGAATATTTGTATAAATAATGTCTTGTCCCAACATGGCACATATACAGTATAGAAGTGTACAGGGAGACCTCGACGACAAAATAGACAGCTTTGGAGAGCTTCAACCAAATAACAAATGTATATCTGTCAAATTCTCAACAACTTTGCTATTCCAGTACGCAGAGTTACATTTCATCATCGTTTATAAGCAAACAAGTTTCATGTTTATTGCATTATGAGGCGCACATTAATGCTCCTAATGCTCGAAACACATCATAGAGAAACACTTTTACTCTGAGCTAAGAAACACATGCATTGGAAAAATAACTGGTAAAATTGTTCTCTTTAGTGATGAAAATTTAATGTGGATGGCCAGAGAGTTGGACTTATTGTTGGCTCGATTTCCAATATAAATCTCTCTCTTTCTTTAACCAATAACAATTAAATGGTTCTGTCATTATGTAGGGTGCTTTCTGTATCAACAGCAAAACGTATAATGTATGTATTTCCTACAAGTTCACCAATGTTCAATAGATTATTAGGATGAAGCTCAGAATCACTTCCATTTGAAAAAGCTCAAGGAGGTAATAACAGGGTATTCCAGTAGGACAACGCTTTGATTCACTCATCTGTATCAACTAAAACTGTGTTTATACAGATTCAAATTACTGTTAAAATATGACTAGCTATTGGCCCGGATCTTAATCTGGTGGAAAATCTTGGGAGAGGGTGGAGATGCATTAGCACGAGATGTGTATGTCCATAGATGCCAATTTTAAATTGTTGGAGTTAAGCAGAAAATAGATTCGAGTTGTTTCTCTTTAAAACTTGATTTGTTGCAAACCATAATTCAAAGCAAGACTCATCGGGTATTCAAATTAGTTCGAAAGAACTATTTCCAAAATTTGAATTAAAACGAATAAAGCTCTGTTTGTCAGATATTTTATCGGCAGTGTATTTTTTCTTTTAATTTATCCACCAAAAATAGCGAAAAATGTTTTATGTTGTGAAATTTTTTTATAATATATCAGTAATGTAGTAAATATCTATTATGTTTTTCTACATTGATTATTTTTTTTTCTATTCAGTAACTTTTTAATTAAACTGTTTCATACACACACACACACACACACACATATATATATATAAATTTTAACTCTAATGAATGTGGAATGAAATTGTACCAGATACTTCTGAGATAAGGACTGAAAGGTTTTTAGATATATTTATTAATAAAAATATGAAAGCAAATATCAGTTACATTTAAGAGACTTATTCATGTAAAGGAGCAAAGTATGTCCTCACAAGTATTAATTTGAAAATAACGGCATAATGCAACAAGATTAATTTAAATTCTTTTAGAATTTATGAAATAAATATTTTAGATATTTAATAATCTAAGACATATATAAATATTAAGTTAATTTATCAAATTTCATAATTTAACAGATTTAAAGTAATAATTTATCAAACCTAATTTAAATCTTAAGCAACGATATTCAAGCGAAATATTTAAGCCTATAAATCCCTTTGGTTCAGTTGATAAAAACTTGAATTACATGAGTTTAAAAAAAAAAGCATTTGAAAATACAATATCAATAAACCTAACATAACATCTAACCTTCAAATGCAACGCTTTTAGCACTCATTTTCCAACTTATTTTTATTACCTCTTGCTACGACCTACATTGATAGCTTTGGCATAAAATCTCCACCTAATAATATACTTAGAAGTAAAAGATTTCAATTCAAGATGGCACAGTCTACGTTTATCAAATTCCGAACACGTAAAACCGTAAAAGTAAGAGAAGCGAGCAAAAAACCCCCCCCCCCCGCCGGCCGGGGGCCGTCATCCATGTCAATCGTTTGCTATCGCCTTCCACCTGCCGATAGGTGTAGCATTTACTAAAAAGACGGGTCAAGATGTTAAAAAATAAAATACCAAATCATTTGCATAGTGTTTAAAAAAAGTTGCGCAAATAATAAAATGCGTGGGTCAGGAAAGAGGATGAAATGCAATTTCAAAGAGCATTCTCAGAAATCGATTAAGAAAGTTCGTTACAGAATGGACATTTGAGAAATGGAAATGTTTCACACCTTATTTACGAATGGGATAGACTCGATACAGTTTAATTAATCGTATTACTATTTACGGTTCAGGAAGACATTAACACAGAGTAATGAACGTTTTAACTACGAATTACGCTAGGGACGTCTATGTGTTATAGTGATAATGATTTATACATTATTAGCTTCGAAGTATATATTTTTTCAAAATTTATATTCAGACTCCAGGAATGATACTTGTGTCATGGTAATTAAATAGTTGGATGACCGCAACTTTAAAATGCATCTTCTACAATTGGATTTGCGAAATGAATTTTAAAAATAAAAAGAAGGAAAATAATTAACTCTGCTTTGAGTTCTTTACTCGTATTTCATAAAACTTGCATTTTTACTTAAATCTGACATGCAGTGAGATTTACACTTATATGTGTTACATTTCATAAAAAATTATTTTTTAAACAGAGTAGATATTATGAAATTTATTCTGAAGAGAGAATCTATATCTCATTTCTAAAATTTAAGATTATTTTCGAATTATATGCTAGAGTTAACTGAAATTGTAAGAAAAATTGCGATTCATTGATATTTTAACTAAAATATTATACTGAATACTGTACATACAGTATCAATAATCTAGTATTAAGATAGCGAATTAAAATATGTCGTGAAAGTTATGTTTCTAAATAGAATAAAGTATGCCTTAAAACATTTATTATTACTTAATTAACAACTACTATATTACATCCGAATTATTCATTATCATTAACAATGTAATACAGTAACAAGGACACAATTTTAGTAAAACTATCGAATAACAATATTTTGTTCATCTGTAAATTAACTCGTCTGCATAGAAGAGAAATGAGAGAAAAAGACCTTTTAAAATATTATTAACCAAATTTAATGCAATTGAAAATTTTTAAAAATTACATTCTGAAGTTGGGATTTACTCGATTTTATCTTTGACTAACCGCAAAGACTTTATGGCAATTCGAATTGCACACAATTACGATTTTTCCCAACCCAAATGAAACGTGATTAAGTAAATTAGATGAAGATAGAAGTGAAATGAATTGAATTAGAAATAGTGACATAAAAATTAAATATAATTTAAAGGAAAATGAGGGTGAGATAGAGAATAACGTCAGGCTGATATATATTTGTAAGTTGTGTTAAAGCTTCGCAATTAATTTTTTGGATCGAAGTGATTCTTGATCTAAGAACTAAAATACGAAGCTACAATTAGTGATAATAGTTGGAACCGAAACAAATGATTTGGTACGCTAATACTTCATTTTTAAATCATAATCTAGGATTGGCAAGTTAAGTGAGACTGAAGAGTGAGCAACTTTATATATTTATCAGCAATAAATAAAGTATTTTATTTCGCTCTTACGTATCTTCAATTGAAGTTTAGTACTTACTGACTGTGCAGATAGAAGGGATAATGGCAATAAAACTAAATGAAGAAAGTGTCACAACTCAGAAATATTGAATTTACGTTATGTTTGTATTCCTTATACAAGAATTTCGATAAATTTATTATTTTACGAATTCATTTAAATAATTAACCAAGAATTTATTCTGCATATAAAAGTTCATTGGAATCCCCATTCATAAATTTTTACACAACGCTATAAAATTTTTTTAAAATGCTTCAAATTTATTTACTTGTTATGAAATTTTTTTTTATTTGTTATAAAATTTTTTTTTATTTGTTATAAAAAAGTTTTTTATTTGTTTATAAATATTTCTTCATTTGTTATAAATTTTTCGATACACACGAACATGTATGAACATACATATACGGAGGCGGAAACACAGGAGCGTTTTTAATTTACTTTATGAAATAGATTTTTGTACAATAATGGAGGAAAAAATAAATAATTCCATTATGTAACGCATTACATGTGATTTATAAGAAATGTGATATATTTTCTTTCTAATTTATTGGAAATAAACATGTTATGGAATGCTGGAATTAATTTCTTGCGCCTGAAAAATTCCAGGCAGAAGTTAACCTGCAATAAAAAGTATTTGTTATAAAATAATTTTTATCCATCATTATAAATTTAAACTACCTAGTCTTTTAAAATTAAAATACCTTTCGGACTCTTCCTTCAAAACAAGTATAAGCTTACTGAAAATTATTTTGTTACAGTCAGTGACATCATGATTTTTATTCTGACCAAGCAATAACTTTAAAACTTATTTATTTAAATTGTTTTGAACCTGGCGTATTCACATAATTTTTTCTTCTTTTCTTTCTTCCTTTTTTGTTTAACGGTGCATATTTATTTCTTTACCAAAACGTCGTATATCATCAGACAAGCAAATTAAAATATAAAGCATTTATGAACCAATAAAAGGAGTTTAACGAGTCAGGATCTTCGCTGCTTGTTAAAGCTCTTACATACAGATCGAGGAAGTTGCATTGAAATCTCTCTATTGTATTTCTTTGACCTTTGACGATTACTCATACACACCTTCCACCTACTTCATAATTTTGAAGTCGCTGACGTCTGATAGTTAGTATTCAATTAAAGTATATGAAAATAAGAACATAAAAACGTCAGCAAAAATTAATTTCATCAACTAAATGTCATTTTGAAGAAAACTAAAATATTATTAACGATATTCGCTTCTACGATTCAAGAAACGATAGCTCGAAATTAAATGTAATTTGAAACACATAAAAAATTGTTAACAAATAATGTAAAAACGTGCTGAATTACAACAAAAAAGTATGTTGTTTATCAGCGTATTATACATAATTTTACGACATAAAAACTATCAGTGTAATTGGAATCTATTAAAATTTTGAGTAAAGCAAGTTTTAAGTTATCTTTACTAAAATAATGGAACATTTAACACTCACCATAATCTATTTTTACGTATAAAAGTGGCCTTTTGATATGAATGTAGGACAAAATAATGATGTTGCCTTTTAGGAATTCAATGAACAAATTGTCATAAATGGTGTGTTTGCATACAACCAATGAAATCACCTTAGCGCGCTAAATACTGAAATAAGAACGATTAACTGAATATGTTATTCGAGTATATAACCGACTAAAAGTGAATAAAGTTTTTAATTCTGATTACTATTTTTAATAATATTGTGAAAAATAACCGATATCTGGTATGAAAAATAACTAATAAGCGGTATCTGATTTTTAGAATTTAAAAAAAAAAATACCAAGTATTTTTTTAATTTTGTGACAAATTACTACTTTAACACAGAATTTGTGAGTGCAGTCGTGAAGTATATATATATATATATAATTATGCAAAATGTTTGTGAAAATAAACGATCTAAGATGAACAGTCTAAGAAAAGCCATATTTATACCCGTATTGTAACGGATTCTAACATACATTTCCTTTATACTAACCTCACTGCTCGAAATAAAAACTTGGCCCTGTGAAAGAACCGTTTTGCATACAAATGACCTTATTATTTATGAAGAAGTGTACTGAAAAAGAAGGGGAAGACAGAGAGGAAGCCCTATAGCAATGCTATTGAGGTGCGAGCAACTGTGAGACGATATACATAGATCTACAACTGTGAGAAGATACAGATATATATTTGATTAGATAGATATATATTCCTGTTATTAGAGATCTACTGTTTAGAGTCTACAGGATGAGAGTTTGTATTATTATAAATGTTATAATTAAAGAAAAGTTAATCAAATGCTCTACACGTTTAATTTCTGTTAATATTTGATTATTCAAAAATTTCAACAAATTGGTTAATGATTTTGACTGATCATTATTAAGTAATTATTTCTCTCACTATCAAAGAGGATCACTTGTCATAATATACCTAAAACATTACTGCTGTGCAGAATGTAATTGTATTTCTAATTGTATTCTTCTATCAAGATAAAATGAATTCACCGCGAGCAGTGGTTATGAGCGCGAAGTTGCAGCCGGCGTTGTTTCGTCGAATTGTTGGTTCGAGTCCTGATACTCGTTAAATATGTTGAGGCTCCAAGCCCTTCTATCGGCATGATGGGCAAGTGTGGAGAAGTAGGTATCAGTTCAAGTGCCATCCTATCACTTGACAGAGGCTCACAATTACGAGGTCCATCGCTGACATGCATCGTGTTGATTCTCAATGTATGATAATTAGCAATCAATCAAAATTCTTTTAAAACGACAAAAAATAAACTTTTCAAAGAAACCTTTGCTTTAAAAACAAAATAATATCTTTATTTAAACTACCTTTCATTTAAAATAGTTGTTTTAAAATTATACCTAATATATTAATTTAAAAATTATTCTCAGAATTCATTTAATTGATCGTTTAAAAAATAAATACATTTTTTTAAAAATTAATTTCAAAATTACGATAAGCCTATTTACCTTTTTAATACACTGGTGACCATTAAAATAGGAAGAAAGGAAAGAGCAGAAACTTATTTATTGTGCATAATGAGTGGCATACACGTTTAATTCATATGTTCTTTAGGGTATACGACGAGATCAATATTTACAGCTGTCGTCTCTGTAAATTCTGGGTATAACAGCATTAATCAGGTAAGCATCGAGTCGAACTGAGCTTGGATGACAGATAAGAGGACAGATATAACTATTCCATTTGTCATCAATCACTGTGGTTGTCGAGTTGTGGCGTGACAGTTTCTCGTGAACTCATAGCAACTGTTCTCAATGATCTATAGATCTAGGGAATGTGCGGTCAGGACAACAGTCGAACACCTTTTTGCATCACAGAAGGCCAACATTGCATAAGCGTCATGTAAATCAACGTCGCAGTGGACTTCAATATAGTGCACAGTTACGGACTTTAACAAATCGGAAATTTAATGGCAGCTGTCGAAAATACTGGTAATGACGGGAATGTACAGCTCATGCACATTGTACCATCACTCCAAGTGTTGGTACCATATGAAGACGAGACAATAGCAAGTTGAAAATATTTATTCTTCTCAGTGCCTTTATACAAGGTTATTTTTATCCTGGTTCTTCCCTACACAGAACCTGGATTAGTCAGAAATAAAGAGACGCCAGTCTTGTGTCCGTGTTGCGTTCAACGTGCATCTTTAGGCGCATCTTTATATGCTTCAGCTTCAAGGGAGCCGAAACAATGATCATCCTGCTGGCTGGCTGTGATACCATCTTGGTATTGCCAATGCGGATACTTGTCCTGTAAGCAATCGGAGCTCCTGATTCAGGTTACAAGACAGATTTGCACGACCTCAAAGGTCACACGGATAAGATACGTGCCCTCTCACTTTAGTTACTGCTTTGGTCATGCATAACGTTATATATGGGTCTTTTGGGCCCCTAGACTCCAATATCGTATGATAATCACAGGATAATGAAAAACCCGAATAGAATACAGTGGAATGATAAGACGCGCAGTCCCATTCGGTCACAGTCCTCACTGCCGACGTCAAATTCAGACATATGATAGTAGGAGTTCCTCTTTCTTACACAAGGAAGAAAGAACCTTTATACAAACAATCAATGTTCGAACGCCACTTTCGAATGAGAAACTTGTACAATTTTCCTTTTACATAGACTACAGATGACTTTATTTCTACTTGTGTTGGTCAAATGAGCTGAAGTGTTGATGATTTGTATATCCCATTACGTTCTACACTTCTATAAAATTTGATGCTTGTTGCTTGCCGCCTTTATGGTATAGCAATTGTAATGACAAGCAATTATTAAGTTATTAAACTTCGCATTTAAAAATTTATTTTAGAAACGTTACTGAAAGTTCATTTTCATTTTTCTTTTCAAATTTTGAATTTAGAATAGAGAATAAGAGTTTTATGTACAAAACCAGAAATATCAGATTCCAATATTTTGATTCATTAATAACATTCGAAACTTTTTATAGAAAATACATGGAAAAAAAGACACATGAACTTTTTTAGAGAAATATACACCGTAGATAGTTTGTATGAAAAATTTATGATGAAGTATTGATTTTTCAGTTAAAACATTTTATGCAAAGAAATCAACACGAAAATAATATGACGTCGACTAAAGTAAATTACAGATATTGTTTTTATAAACTTTTGTACGCCTATTTTCTTTTTTAATTCTAATAATAAATTTACATTCACTGTACGCATAGTAGTATATTAATATTTATTATACATTTCTTAAAAATTATTATTGAGTGATTATTGATGATTAGACCTTAGTAACGAAACGATAAGAATGTAATGTAAAAAAAACCCGAATCCGCTTCGTTTTTCTTTGTTTATCAAGGTTACTGGTGAGGAATTTAGGAGTTTCAAAAGTAGGTCTATAATGGCATTTCACACTTCCCTCATTCCAAGAGCAACCATTTAACGGAAAGAGGACAAGATTATTAATGGAAAATGAACTGACCTCAGACCTCAATACAAATTATCCATGCTTCTCCCTGCAAGAACTCCCGATTTCTTTAAAAAATATTTGTGGTAATATTAATAAACAGGTAAAAGAACTTTACATACAGGGACATTAACATTATCTGAATTTCGAATAGTTTAAAATTTATATTAATTGCTCAGATGACGATTAAGTGCGTAATATATGGGTTTCGCAAATAAATAATGATATAGACTAGGGAAAAGCATCAGAATTTTAGTTTGTATTAATGGATGTGACCTAGCCTTCAACACAACAAATATCCCTATTTCTTAAGATTTAATGCTATTACTTTAATTTGTTCAATATATTTTTACTTGTTCTCCTGCTTAGCAAATGGATATTACTAAGATTATTAATTAAAACAAAAAATCTTTTTGAAATAGAATTTTAACTACTTGAAATTAATCTGTTTGAATATAAAAAGGAAGAATTTAATATCAAGCGTATCTGTTCTTTTGAGCAAAATATGTATTTCTGGTAAATAAAAATAAATTTCAGTGGTTTCGTATTTTAGAAAACGTACAAAAAAACTGTGTTTAAATTAATTTATTTGTGTCTTTATTTGATTAACTATAGTATTTTAAACATTATGAATACAACTACATTATTTTAGTATAATTACATATTTAACGTACCATATGGTTTTAATGGGTTTTCACGTGTTACCTACATATGATAAATATTTGGTAAGTTGGGACTGTTGCCAAAACATTAGCTATTCTGTTTTCAATTTAAATAAAAAAATTATTAAAAAATAAATAATTTATACACAAAAATGTAAATAAAATAAGCTTTATTTCTCATGACGTTAGCGGAGTAACTTAAAACGAAATGATTATGAGTTTCAGTCACGAAAAGATAATCCATTGCATAATACACTGCTTAAAAAATAACATAAATTTACAGCTCTCACATTATGTAAAATTTCAATTATGTTCCAAAAAATCAATAATTCCTTTTCAAATTTCTTTATATGATTCGTATTTTTTTAAAATTAGATAAAAGATTGCTATCTTGACAGGTCACATTGCTTTACATTTAATTTCTTCTGCGAACACAAATATATATTTTTTTTCAAATAGTGGTTTTCACCTGACCTCAAGGTAGTTAAAGTCCAAATCAATGCTTCATGTGATCTAGCAGTTTTTATAGTAAGCTCTAACAAGATTGTGTCACGTATCCTATTGCCAATAATCTTCCATCTAAGTCATTAACGTCTTATTGATGAAGTTAATATATATTTCCTCCCCTTTCTCAGCGTGGTAACAATGAAAGAAAAAAAATAACAACAACAGCCTGGGTTAAGTACCGAAATAATAAGTGTTATTAAAACACTGAGCCTTGATTAGCAAATTTCTACCTAGTTACAACGTAAATTGGTTTTTATTAACATGTATCATTGATTTGTTGAAGTTATGACATGACATACAAAATGACGCAATTGCTTCAAAATTTAACTTTAAAACTATAGATGTTTCGCATTTTAATAAATGCATTTTATTTAATCAATACATTTTAGTTTCTTTTTGTCCGCAAATACTTTGTCAAATAATAATAAGAATTAATTGTAAATTAAATATGTTTTTCATTTTCATATATGAATTCGTCAAACAAAAAATAATTATTTTCTTAAAAAACAAATATTTTACAAGGAATGTATAAATGTTATTTCTATAAGTCTAAATATTTATCATTTCGTAAAATTTTTTGTTTGATGCAAACGAGCATGCTTAATTAATTTGTTTCAATATCTCGATTTCTTTTCACGTAGATTCATTTGACTTCAATTTATAAAATTATACAATGTAAAATTCAGTTTTACTTCGTGAATATAATATTTATCACAGGAAAATTAGTTTATAAACATTTCATTTATTTATACAACTTTATTTTAGAAACATCACATTCATTAACAAGTCAATTAAGTTCGTATTTTAACTCTTTCTCAATGTTTTAAAGATGAGATTTTTACACATATTTATTAAATATGTTTTATTAACTTCTAAAAGTAAAATTTAAATCATTCGTATTCTTAATAATCATTAATAGTATTTTTGTATCAAAAACTATGTAAAATTAGGTAAGATGTTTCGTTATTTGCTGTTAAATATTAAAGTACAAACGACTGATTTCCTCAAATTTCGATTTAATTCAAACTTCAAATCACTTTTCAAAACACAGCACGAAAATAGCGTATGAAAAACTCATATTTGAATAATTGAATTTTTAACAGAAGCTTTCTTCTTTTAAATTATATATGATCAATTAACGTTAATAAACAATTTTTATGTTAAATTATGTCTTTACTTATTGGAGGATATTTAATACACAATATATAATCATACTAAAATCATTACATGCAAAAATTAAAAAATTCATTTATTGCACAAAATAATCAAATAATTCGTGATAACCTAATAGAGAGATAATGAAATATAGCTGATACTGTTAGCCTTAAAATATTTGAGCATTAATTTGTATTGCAAAAAGACAAACTAACAATATTAGTAAGTTAATAATGATATAATTTGTAATAAAGCCCCTTGCTATTACACAAGTTGGGCTCCTCTCTGCGAGTATATATTTATTATATATTTCATAAAATTAATACATATATTATGTTCTAGTTTTACGGATTATGGTATTCATCATCAGTATAACGAGCTCTATATCTTAATTATACTTCAATTTTAAACATTCAACTAAATGTAAGTACTTTGCTTCGTTTCTTTCCTTAAATGATACAAATTTTTACACCTGCAGAGTTCGATCCTCGAAATTTGAGTTTTCTCTACACGTTTCGAAGTGGTTGATATTTTCTCTGTTTTAGCAGATGGATATAAAGATAGAAGGTCAGAAATCAGGGTTAGGTCCTTCATATCAGTTCGCTGGCTTAGAGGGGTGCGGCACGATTTGAACTCTATGACTGGGATCTAAACCCACTCCCCATCACTCTGGCCTGTCATTGAGAGGTGAACATGAAACAAGGGAGAGCAATGGCTTCCTCCCCGTGTTTCCTTCACTTACTTCCGAATCCGGTTGGATGAGCCAACAAAAATTCATATTTATTGAGATAATGTGTGTGTAATGTTAACCTGAATGATTGGATAATTTAAAAAAATATTCAATCTCCTAACTTTATAAGCATAGCTACTACAAGGTCTTAAATAATAATCCGATGATTTTTCAGAACAAAACTGTTATTACCACAAGAATTTTTATATTTCACTTGAGAATGAAATATGTGGTTGCAAAATTGGGGGAATACTGGTTCAAGTGTAAAAATTCATGATTTTCGATATTGTGGAAAAATAATTTAAGTCATTTCATGCATATTGATGCACTTGAACAGTAATGATTTTCTACAACTTTAAAAGTCATTAATTTTGATTAATTGGGAGAACAGTAAATAAGCTAGCGTCATAAAAACAGGGTAATGACGAACGCATTATTATTACCTTTCGATGTATTCTCTCAAGCACAAGAATAAAAAAACTATAATTTTAATGAGAAACTGAGCTACAAATTACAACTTAATAGTCCTTTTAGAAACTAGTATTTGTAATTAAAGTTGCGATATTGAAAAAATATATATATTCTTCTCTCTTAAAAATATGATATATATGCCATACACCCAATTAAATATTTAATTTTAAATTGTTTCTTCATAAGAAGTTATCTGATGAAAATTAAACAAACTGAAATAAAATTCTCTGGAATTTAAGCATGTTCCCTCAAATAAAAACATTTAAAATATATCTTTATTTTAAATAAGAAAACAAAATTTATAATTAAAATTTCACCTTATTATTAATAGCCAGTAAAAATGCACGCAAAAATATTTAAGAAAAAAAATAAACATTATTACAATTTATTCAAAATATTTTTACATATCTAATTTAAAATGTAAATTAAATACATAGAATAACAAATTTTCGTTTCAATTTAAAATGACGTGATGATTAGTTTGCCATTTTTGAATATGTCGAATAATGATAGTAAAATTGTTTTTACTTTTTTCCATATTTAAGATACTAATTAAAATATATCAATAACTGTTATATGTAAATGCACACAATTTTGAAAATTTTCGTACGTAATTATTACAAGCAAATATCTGTTTTTGTTTATTAGTCATTAGAAAAATAAGATATCGCAAAAGTTTATTTTATTTTCAGTCTTAATCACTAAATATTAGTAAGAAAACATTGGAAAGAAAGATATTTTTAAGAATATCACAAAATCTCCATAAATAATAAAACAACTTTTTTAAAGCAACATAAATAAGTTCATATTTTCTTCAATAAGAATTTGAAATTATATAATTAACCCAAAACTGGTCTCAGCTTAATAAAAAAATTTGTTTTTGTCGAAGACAGTTTCACAAAATTCGCTTTTAAAGAACAATGTCAATAACTTAGTTTTGCGATTTCTTAATGAAAACAATATTGCTTTTAAAGTTATATCAGCAATAATTAGAAATTTTTCTTCTGAAAACAAAACTAGATTTTGAAACCTTCTAGGACTTTGAGGAATTCAAAAAGTGGACAAATATTAATTATATAGTTTAAATTTTCTAATAAAATCTCCCTTTACGTAAAGGAGATACAGGAATAATGACTAAAGCTTAAAATGTAATTTGAAAATGTTTTCAAGAAAAATATGGGAAAAAATAAAATTAATGAAAATGCGTTTCGGTACATTATAATGTTATTTTTTCTCTCTAAGAATTTCATTATTACTGTTAAGAATTCTCATAATAATAAAACATTTTTAAATTTTTCAAAAAAATGTACAAAAATGGATTTTAATATAAATTTTAAATACGACTGAAAAATATAAAGGAAATTTATAAATCTTTTTAATTTGTTATGATAAATTTAAAAATTATATACGATAATAGATTTTGAAAATGATATATTATGCACTTTTATGAATGCTTTAAGGTAAGGTACATGAAGAATAATTTACATGTAAAAAAGTAGAACTAATCCATAAATATGCAATAATTTGCAAGTTTTATTTTGTAAATAAAATATAGACAGAAGCTTCAGAAATAATATAGGTCATTGGAAATAGACTATCAAACATGGAACATTAAATTATTTTTTATAAAGCAGTTTTTAAACTAGATATGATTGCTTACAGTTTACTCAAACAATCAAAATTTAAGGCAATTGGAAATACTTATCAAACTTCAAACCATAATTATTAATATTGACTGTCTTGCAAAAATTACAGGCTTTTGTTTTGAAACAGGCCATTCCAATAAGTACTGGCTAAACTTACAACAAATGCAAGAATTTAAATTAAGCAAAACACTTATTTGCCGTTTATGCGTATTTATGAAAAAAAGTTTTATTGAATAGTATATATATATATATATATATATATATATATCTTAAAAGACAAACACATATAAAATATTATTTTTGTTCTATTTTTATAATCATAAGCTAACAGAAAAAATTATGATTTGTTTGAAAAATAGCATCAGGTGATTACCTAAAAATATAAGCCAAAATTCACTCTCTTCAAAATATTTCCCTTTCTTGGAATTTTTTTTTCTTAAATCAATAAATTAAAATCAAATTATTAATTACATATTTTTCATTGTAATACATATAAAAATAAAACAGTTAATGCTTTTTTCTACTTTTAGCTATCAGAATTTTAAATACTACTATATTAAAAAAAATTATTTGTTCTTTTCATAAGATGAGCTTTTAAAACTCCATTGCTCTTTTTTTCTAATTAAAATTGAGCAAGTTAAATATTTTGTCCAGTTTCCGTTTACCATACGCAACACTGTAATTATCATATATTAACGGCAAAACTGGGATTTTTTGCAATTCGGTTTCGAGATTTTGAATAAGTTTCCCTTTCTATTTAATCAAAATGTTTTAAAATGTATTTGGAAATAAGATTTCAATGACATTTGAAATTTTCTGAGATATATTTTTATAATTTCATTAGTTATATGAATATTAAAATAGTATACAAAACTTTAATGTATAAAGTATATTATATAATAAATCTAAGAATTTTTGTATTGTTATGTGAGTAAAATATTGCTTCAGAAAAATAAGTAATAGAACTGAATTAGAAATACACAGTTAAATTAATAATTTAGTATGTTTTAAAAAGATCAAAATTACGTAATTTGTACGCAATATTCAAAATGTTTCGCAACATCAGCACTAGCCTACAAGAATGTTCATTTCAAGAGCGATTTAAACATTACTTTACTTTCTTCGTATCAAAGTCATTAAAAAGCATAACAAAAATAAGGCGTTTCTCAATAATTTAACATCAATAAAAGAAGTTTTTACAAAATAATTTTTTGTAATACTTTCAACTAAAACAATATTTGCATACATTGAAAACTTGGCAGATATTAAAATTGAATTCACGACTTAAAATTTTTTTATTCAACTATACTGTTGTTCAGTTCATATTTTACTTAACAATTGATATTGTTATAACTTAAAAATACCATATGTAACAATACTATAGAAAACGTACAGAATAGAACATTACGTATAGAATAGAAAATGATTAAAATTTCAGAAAAATTGAATGATTTATTTCAGAGTTACATAGTTACACAGTAACGAGCTCAATAAGGTGTTGATCCACCTCTAGCCTGGATGCAAGCTTCCACACGACGTAGCATAGAATGATAAAGCTCCCTGATAATCTCCTGCAGTATTTCTTGCAACATTTGCTCTAATTGTTGGGCAAGGTCATCAACATTCCCTGGTAGATGCAGTCGCGTTCCAATCATATCCCAGACATGCTCGATTGGAGAGAGATCTGGCTGGCCAAGGAACTATTAAACAAGCTGTAAGACAGTTCATAGCAATACGTGCCGTATGTGGTATGGCATTATCTTGCTGAAAAATAAGGCTAGGGCACTGCAAAAGGAACGGTAACAAAAGAGGTCTCAGAATGTCGTCGACGTACCGCTGTCCTGTAAGTGTGCCTCTAATGACGACCAAAGTTGTCCGACTATCAAGAGAAATGGGAATCCAGACCATAACTCCTAATTGAGGGCGTGTGTGGCGTGCAATAGGGAAAGCAGGATTGGCACACTGAACTGGGCGTCTCCAGACACGTCTTCGATGATGGTCAGGACACAGTTGGAAGCGGGATTCGTCGCTAAACACTATACGTCCCCAGTCAGCATCTTTCCAACCTGATCGAGCCAAGCACTACTGTAATCTGGCTCGACAGTGTGCAGGCGTGAGTGGCAGGTGGCGTAGCGGTCGGTACGAGCGTAGATTTTGTCTATCCGCCGTCTGTGAATGGTCATGGTGGACAATGGTGTACGGGACACACGTGTGATAGTTGGTGACGATGAATCAGGCGCTGTGACAGCTGATCTGACAATCACTCTGTCCTCCCGATCTGCTGGGGCCCTAGGTCAACCGCTACCATCCTGACGATGAAATCTGCCATTGTCCACACTTTCTTGCCAGCATCTTCTAATCGACGCCTCGTTTCGACCCACAGGATGAGAGATTTTCGTTACCATCAGGCAACTCCTTCTTAATGTGTCAATTTTTTTTATATAGAGTGTAATACTCACATATACACTCACAAAATTTGTAAAATGTTAGAATTTATAGAATAATTTTACTGATGAGATTGTACACTTTCATATAATATAATTGAAACGTGCATAAAGAAATTCTTATAAACCTAATTCTTGAGTAAGACATCAAGTAGAAAGATAAATATCGCAGTGATCTTTCGAAGATATAATGCCAGAGAGAGAGAGAGAGAGACTATTATTGTAAAAGAGTTAAAAGAAACTCAACCCTAGCACGCATAGAACAACTTAAGTATAATTTCTTTCCTTTTTATCTAATTTCTCCTCAGATTGATAGAGATCTGTAAAATATTTTATAAAAGATATATATATATATATATATATATATGTGTGTGTGTGTGTGTGTGTGTACTTCTACGAAAGAAGTAATAAATTGTAAGGTTTTCATATTATTTTTCAATATATTTATACGTGTTTGCATATTTGGATTAAATACAATATTGCATTTTCTTTACAGGATTACTTTTTCAGAATGGAGATGTGCTATTGTTTGCATTGTACATACTAAAGAATAAAAGAATTCGATTATTTCTGCTGCAGTTTTTTGCGTAACTTATTATTTTTTTTTATTGAAAATTTTATTTATGATATTTATGGAAATTAAGTGTTACGAAATTTATTATAAAGGATATTAAGACAGTTTAATCTTTCAAACAACTTTTGCCACGGAAATTTATCTTCAAAAAATCGATATGTTAAAAACTTCCACCTTATTATCTTTTCATTATTTTTGATTAAAAATGATGTGTTTTTAATTTCGGAAAACTTCAGAAAGAATTCGGACAAAAATACTTAAATTAATTATTTGTAAATGTAATAAAATATCTTCAAAATTTTTTCTTTATCTCAATGAAAATGTAGATCATAAAGATTTTAAAATCAGGTTTAGGGATTAAGTTAAAGTTTACAGGGATATATTAAACGTAAATTTTTCTTCATCTAAATCCAAATTAACCGTTGAATAGTTCTGATACAAATGCGATGAACTGACTTAATTTTGAAACAATTGACATAATTTAATAAAAAGAAAAATTTCCAATTGTTTCATTTCATGTAAGTGCTTGGAAAAAAAAGGGCGATATATTTGGTAATTTAACAGTAATGGAGACAAGGAATGTAATTTAGTTTGCAATTTCAATCAATATCTAATTTTTCTAATTACGATTGCGTTTGCAAAACCTTTATTTTTTACGACCATTACATCCATAAGAAATTCTATAAATCATTATTACGATGGTAACTTTGCCCTGCTTTCATTAGAATAAACAATCGATCAGCAAAAAAAAAAAAAAAAAAATCCAGCAGTTTAATTGCTAAACTTCTAAGCGCTAATATTTCTAACTGATGTATCGATCATCGAAAGATAAAAAAAATACACTAATAAAAAGTGTACCATGTAAATTGCACGTCGTGATGCTAAAAAAGAAAAATAAATTCGAATTTTCAACTTGAAAAACTTTACGCCGTAGTACTTAATAACAAGAGACTGAGGCATGATAAATAAATAAAAACAATCTAGCATCCCCGTATGTACAGTTCCGAACGAACAAGTGGTCACGAAAGCGTCTTAGACACTAGCCTAAAGCGACGGTTTGTGAACGTAATTACAAAGCAAGTCGCAAATCGTGGCTGCGTCCTGTGGAACATCCCTAAGAGTTTCAAACCGTGTGCTCTTCCCTGTCCCCCTTCAAGTTTTTTTTTTTAATACCATCCTCTTTCTCTGTCTCCCCCCTTCCTTACCGTTTTCCTGAACGTGCTGTATGACCTCTATCCTCCAGGCGTCGTATTTATTGTTTTTGTTTTTACCCGATCTTCCTCAGCTTCCTTGTATGTACTATTTTAATTCTTTTCACAGCGTCTTTGGTTCGCCTCCAATTAGTCCGCCGTGCTGTTAGCGAAGTTTCTGTTTTATGAATGAAGACGTTTAGGACAAGTTCGGCAGGTTCCATGTGTGTGTTTAGTAGTAGAATTCTATCCGGAAGCACGGTATTTTTAGTTTTTGGAGCATCTGAAATTTTTATATTAGCCAGCTTGTCAACCCTAATGCTTGTGCGGAAACATCTTAGGGAAATTTTTATTTTTAACACGTGTTGTGCTTGTGTGTTATCGTAATGACCTTTTTTGATTACCTGTCCTTAAAACAGATTCACTGACAACAACAACAACAACATCAAAACAATATCCATTAATAAATCATTTATAGCTAAAAGTTGTCATTATAATGTCAGATCAAATCATTTACTACATCTCCGATGTAATTAATTATTTGCATTTGAAACTATAAAAATATTGTATTTATTATTGTGTACTTAAATTAAAGCTGCGAGGCAAAATCCGACAGCACGAAGAAGTAAGCTAAGGCGCAAGGTGTTCGTACTATAATTTTATATATTTGTTGTTATTTACTTTCAAAACTAATTATATATTGGCGCAAAACTTTAAGTGCTTCATTCCTTTTAGAAATCAACGTATAAAATAAAATCGTTTAACATATTAAATCAAATAAATGAGTATTTTAAAATGTATGTACTTATAAGTAGATAAAAATGAAATGGATTTTTATAGATCAAATGCGATTATTTTTCAGGTTATCCGTGAAGATATTAGTGTGTTTTAAACACACACAAATGAACAATACATCTAAATACATTTATTATAAAATATTCATTTTCTTCCTTTCAGTAATAAATACAAATAACATAATCAGAGATTGAAAATAAACGAAAAAATGTATTTACATAAAATTTAAAAAAAAAATCAACATTGTGTTTCTATGAAGAAATGAAAAAAAGAAAATATTTGGAGTAAACATTTGCAAGATTTTTCACTGAAAATGTTATAGAGTTAAAAACTATTGTATTCGAAGAAGCTTACAAATTACCGTTGGTTTGAGTTTCAACAAAATAAACGACATCCTATAATATTGTTATATATAAATAAAACGTCTATTATACATCAACAAATGGAAGAATTTTCATTTACGCCTTTGAAAACTGATAGCTCCAGATTTATAAATATCTAGACTTTTTCTTAAATGGAAATCATTACACACACACACACACATATAAAAAATTTCTACCCTTATTTGGAAAAAATAATCAAATAAAATTTATTTCTGTCCTAATTGTATTCCAGGATTCAATAGTTGCACATTTCAAGTAGTTTAGCCATGTACTTGATATTTAATTAACTTGTTAAGGATAAATACCCATCCACTGATTTTCAGCCTTTAAGATAGAGATTGATTTATCTCACTGCATTTTAATTTCTACAATGTTTCCATAATTTCTAACAATTTAATATAATTTCACTGTCTATCATAAATTTTATGTTTCAAGTTTTTATCTCGTTAGCTAATAGATTCTCTCTCTCTAAAACTTATATTGGTAACTTAATGGAGAAATTCCGCATCAGTAGAATTTCATATAGTTCATTAAATACTATTGAAATTTAAGATTTACATGATGATTTAAATAAAAATTCTATACTTTTTAAAAAATTTAAAACCTTTTAAGGCATACTTATATATTTTTAAACATTACAAATACATATTGAAGCCACATTAGCCAAGGGGTCTTGGTCGCCTACTCGCGGCTGACGTTGCTTCGTCGAATTGTTGGCTCAAGTCCTGATGCCCCAAATGATCCGCTATGTAGAGATTGTCGAGGCTCCATGTTTCCCGTTGATGAAGGGTAGAAGTTTGGAGAAAAGGCACCAACTCCGATGTCAGCCTCGTCACTTGATCCAAATTCAAAATTACGAAAACCGTTGTCAATAATCCTCGTGTAGCTTGAAAATGTGATGTTATGAAACAATCGCTCAATCAATATGAATAATTATTTAGCTGTTATGAGAAATGTTTTACAGTTGGTTAAAAATGTTTAATAAAAATAGTTTATAAAATAGAAAACTTTTCTTTAATCGCTCATATAGTTAATTCTTTTCTTTCTTAAATACCTGTTAAATTAAATGTGCCTGCGATCTTGTAATTTAGAGAGGTAAACGAGAAAAGTACTCTTTTATGTATGAAATGCTGTCCTTCAGCGCATTGAACTCTTTTGCAAACATATATACGTTAAATGGTCGTTCAAAGACAGTGATCCTTTACATTTCATAAGAACTATTTCACACTCTTTAGAAAGTCATTCCATTTAAAAGAAAACATTTATCAAGAAAACAGTTCACCTCAAGAAGGTAGAAGTTCTCTCTATTGTTCCTTTTGACAAAGAAAGCCAAGAATACGAAGATATCTGCTATACTGGCGACCTTTTCAACAAAAGACATTTATCTTGAAGATGATGTTCCTGACTTACGAGAAATACGACAAAATATTAGATGTAGAAGTACGCCGTGGAATGCGTAGCATTGTCTTTCTACCGTCATTTATTTCATTACCGTTAAACTTATGTATTACATGCAATATTATTCTTTGAGTAAAAGATAGAATTACGAATCTTTGCTTATGGTAAAAAATTGTAATTTCAAAGCTAATGCAAATAATGCACATACCTGAACTCTCTAATGCAATTAATAACATGATAAAAATTTTCAATGTCTCATAATGTAATAGCTAAAGCGGAAGGGAAGAATTAAACGAATATTTATTTTTGCTATTTCGAAATACTACACATTGGAGTAGAAACTTTTAAAACGAAAAAAAAAAAAAAAAACATTTATAAATTCAAAATGCAATGAAAATTTACTTAAAAAAAAGTAAGATAAATTTATAATCTCAAGAATATGAAATATTAAAAGAGGAAGAGAGATGAAACTAAATGAAATGTTTTTATAATGATTATTCTTATTTTTGCACATCTCGTAACATCTGAGAATCTTTTCATCGGACGTTAGATAACCAGACATGTAATCAATACTTTATATTTTCTTAAGAGTTGGACTTAATTTTTTAAAAATAAAACGATCTCTTTTGAAACTTTGAACTCGGTTTGAATTGACATCATTGTAGACTGACATGGTCACTGAGCGATGACTTCGTAACTTTGAATCACTGTCAAATCATCAGTATGACATCTTAGCTAGTACCTTATTTTTTATCTTACACACCACGCCAAAGTTAATGCTTGTAGCAACTCCAGTTATTCCACACAATGGCCTATGGTGAAACCCGGACTAAAATCGAACGTCGTTGGCTACGAACTTCCATAAAGACCTTCGTGGATGTACAACGAAATACGTTTATCACGAAAACGTTCAGCATGAAAATTCAGTTAACATGAAATAATACTGATGTACCGACAAAATGCTACGTAATTTAATTCTTTTTTCCCTTTAACATGAAACAAAAATAAATTCACACAAAAAAGATTTCGTTTCTCTGACCCAGATTATTTAGTCCTCTTTTTTTTTTTTTTACTGGACCGAACGAAATAAACAATGATTGCTGATACTAAATTACCATTTGTCCTCAGATATATAGAAGCATTATCAATGACGAAACATTTCAATCCGCTGTTCAGTTAGGCATGTAGTGCATTGAAATCAGGGAAATTTTGGGTCAAAATTGAGGAATATCGTGTTTTACTGTTTTGCTAAAAATTAGATTTGACAAACATCAAAAAAATTGGTGTGGTTTTTTTTTCGCATGCATCATTTAAAACGAAATCCTTTTAACATGAGCAAATATTTTACTTTCCTCAGTTTCGTGTGAAAAGCTTATCACTTAAGATTATATTATATCACCTAAGATACCATTTCAAGAATGTGAGATATGAAGCTCAGATTAGTTAAAGGAAGATAATTTCTTTCATGAATGTATTTTTCAAGCATTCCAAATAAATTTATCACATCTTTCAATATCTTCCTACATAGTCATTTTGTAATAATTTTAATGGCAAACCATTAAATCTATTAATATATTGAAAACTATATATAAAGAGAGAGAGCGAGATCAGTTACATGTTAATACTAGGAACTTGAAGACAATCGGAAATTATGAATAACTTTGAGAAATCTGAATAATATTTTTTTGAAAAAAAATATTCTCGGAAGACATTCAATAAACATCAAGATTTAGATTAATAGAGCGATTTCCCTTTCAAAATACTCATTATAAAAATATATAACTAAATGAAAATAAAAGAAAACTTGTTAAACGGAAAAGTATTGATGAAAGTAGGCCTAGAGATAAGCTAATGTCAATCGAAATTCCTTTTAAATAAATAATGCATAACGAGCTGCAATAACGACAATGAACAAAGAATATTAATTTTTGTCTGGTTTCTGCATCTTACGATAAATAATATCACCCTGAATCTTCACGATGCAAATACTTTAAACAATTTTAATGAAACAAGTTTCATTTCGAGCTTATTTCTAATTAGGTAAAACCGGTAGTCTAGGAAAAATAAAGTAGCAACTTAACATTCCTCTTCATTTGCATTTAAATTAGTTTCTTCCTTCTAGTAGAATAGCACGCATTGAAGATCATTTCGGTAATTACTCGTCTTAAATCAAAAGTTACTTATTCTGGATAGCAGTAATTAAGTTCAATACATTTTAATGCATCCAATAAGTGACCAATTTGTATTAGAAAAGACCAGATGATTGAATTTTCGTTAACTGTATGTTTTCCTCCGAGCATTCTAGTGATTTACAAAATTATCAGTGCAAATATTAATGAAGAGTTTCGAATTCTTCTAAAAATCTTATTCGTTAATGGTTTTGTTGATAGATTAAGAAGATTTCTCGTACAACCAAATGTATAATACCTTCACTAAAAAAAAGTTTTTCAAGAAAAATGAGTAAAATTAATCACGCGGTAATTCATAAAAATCTTTTTTGAGAAACGAAAATATTAATCAAAAATTTATTTCTTAGATATAATCTGGAAGGAAGGAAGCTAAGAAATTTATAGAAATACGGGAAAAAACCCAAATGTATGAATTGTTCTAGATTACAGGTTTATAAATTAATAAGAAAAGTAAAACCAGGAGGAAATAATAAAGATCAATAATAAAAAAAATAAAGCAAAAATGACAGATAAAACTTAAGATGTCAACCGTATAGTGACCGGGTGTGAAATCTTAGTCCCATTGTAGTTTAGGCATATCGTAAGAGGCGACGAAAGTGTATGGCGGTGTAGCCGGTCACTCTACCCCAGGGGATTATATCGAAGGACTGGTCTTCCAGGTAGGGGTTTGGACGTAGGGCTAACAACCACACCCGGAAAAAACAGCTGGTTACGAAATTCAAAGAAGAAAATACCCGGCCGTCTTAGGATGACATGGAATGGAATTCTCAGGAAGGCAAGGCCCTATCCGGGGCTATCGCACCAATAAAGGAGAAATTGTGATGCAAATTAAAAGACATCTTACGACCATGTGTCATTAAAAACGTATTCTGCATTAAATTGTGATCATTCTGTTTAAAATCACTACATTTTAAATAATTACCAAGCATTTAATTTCTCTGAAACGCAATGACTACGACAGCCCAGTGATTATGATTGGGAACTCTCGGGCAGCGTTGTTTCTGTCAAATCGTGTGCGAGTCCCGATAACACTTGAAACATCAAGTACTATTGTTGGCGAAGCAAGGAAGTTCAGAGAGCGAGGTGTCAGTCCAGATGTCGTTTTCGTCATTTGACCGAGGCTCAAAACTAAGCGATTTATCTCCAATAGCCCTCGTGTTACTTCTAAGAGTGATGTTAATAAATAAACAATTATCCGAAATGCAGTTAATTTACTTTATTTCTATTTTTTAGGGGTTCAAAATTACAAGGTCAGTCTCCAATAACCATCGTGTTGCTTATAGTGTGACGTTAATAAAACCAAACCAAACCTACTTAGTTTTTCAATTATATATACTAACTATAAAATTATTTCTATAGCCCGTTGATTGAGAAGAGCATCCAAGAAATCAAGTAAATACTAAAAAAAAAAAAAAGTAAAGAAATTAGTATAATAAGAATGAGATTCACAGATTATATTTCAAGGATATTTTTCCCAGTTGAAACTAAAACATTTAGCTAAATATATTTTTGAAATATATTTCATCAAAATATTCACTTTCCATTTCTTTTAAAAAAGAACGAAACTTACCAAAACTAAAACCTCATCACTGATTGTATATTGAAACGAGTAATAGATGTGAAATAACTCAGTAGATGTTGAAACTGATGGGCAAAATATGCGCACTGAGTGATTGATTGTCCGATTAACGTCGCACTTAGAATCAAAACAGCGGCTATTGGCGACGGACCTCGTTATTTTGAATCTTAGTTAATAATGAGGACGACACCTGAGCTGGCATCTCCCTCTCCAAAGTTTCACTCTACATCTTGGGAAGAATTGGGGTTTCGACAGATATAACGTGTATCAGCATCAGCTCCACTACACGGCTCATTTTTAATGACATCGAACCCATGACTTGACTCAACAACGCTGGCCTCGTGTTTGCGATTATGACCAGGGGGTTGGTGAATTTGTACTATCTGTATGGAAGCGTATTTCAGAATGTACAGTGCAAAATAAATAAATAATAATTTTCTTAAAAATTTTTTAAAAAAAATTTAAAGTCTTATTAACCGACAAAATGTCCCGCAAAATTTTTTAAAAAATAAACAAATACCACCGTTGTCTAATTTTAACTAAATTAAATATAGCTCGATGTTTATGAACAGTTGCTTGAATGTTTCATTATATGAATAATATCTTTTAGAATATACCCATATTAATTATGTTTCCAATTATTCGATAGATAAACCGAACTATAGTTAAATGATAGAATATCCTTGTTCTGCTTAGTCTCAAAGTATCTTTTGGCTGGACTTTATTCCGTGCAGTAAAATTTAAAGATCATATGTTCAACACTCATATATTAAGTTTAAAAGAAATTCAGTCCAGTTAGTGCTGTTATTATACCGATTAGGGAGCTGAGAACTAAAATTCGTATTTAGAGTAAAATAAAACTAAAAAAAGAATAATCATATTATTTTCATAAAAATTATTCATCATTATTTTTTTTATTTATAAGCAAAATGTCATGACATAATTGTCAGTTACAGTTAACGTTTCAGTAAATCATAAGTAAAAAGTAAATAATCATAAGTAAAATCATAAGTAGATCTTTGTCTTTACCAAATAAATATTTAGACACTTTATGCACCACTCTAACGAGATCTAAATTATAATTTCTTTGAAATGGTGTCACTTCCATTTAATGCTGAATTGAATCAAAAGAGTAGAAAAATAAGCCGAATTAAAAAAGATGTTAAAAAAAGAGTATATATATATATATATATATATATATATATATATATATATATATATTAAACTGATAAGTTTTTAAACATGACTTTATTAAACAAATCTGAATTATTTAACAAAACACGCCTAATTTATGGTGCATTAGACAATAAGTAAATTAGTAATGATTTCAAGCAGCCTTATTAGACTATAAATAACTTTCTTCGGAATTCCAGTATTGAAAGACTTGTCCTTTTCGAATCATAATGTACCAAGGTTTCTAAACGGTACTTATTAAAACATTGCGTATCATTAGAACAATAATAGAATTTCAACATTAACATATACAAAGATGTGACTTACCTACAGCCATTTACAACTTTTAAAGCCAAATTACTCTCAAGGCTTGAAAGTCACCTTCTCATTCTGAATGATACTGGAATCTACGGAAATATTTTTCGTTATTTTCTCAAGCTATTGTATGGAAAACTTCGAGTGATAAATTAGGGTATCTAGAGAAGGAAGCGCTCTGCTAACTTTTAGACTGTTACTGTTCTTCTGAGCACCCTTGGAGAAAGGTGTCAAGGAATCGTGTTGGGGAAAGAAGATAATGGAAAGCGTGAAAATTGAATTGAATTTTCTGTAAGAGAAAGTAGAATACAAAACCCGTAATTAACTCTTTCACCTTCGAGGCAATTTTAGGACTATTATCTATTTTCAATTTCTAAATTTTTTTGAGAAACTATCCATTCATTCGAACCTCATTTATAACAATCACAGAGATGTAAAAATACTCATAATTCATTGAAATGATATTTGAGCGAATTATAATTCAATGAAAAGTAGAATTCGGTATTTTTTTTTAAATATATTTACGACAAAAGAAGCTGCAAATCGAAATTAGGTCTTTACGTTTTATTGAACAGATATCGCATTTATTCTGAAAAATAGAATAAAGTAGAGCACGTCTGATTGGAAAATTCCTAAATTCAAAGTTGAAAATTGTATTTATTACATAATTATTTAGTTATTTTTAAAAAAGTTTATTCGGGGTTGTCTCGTTCTTCTTATTTATTTTTTTTTTCATTTTAATTTCTTTTATCTAATTTCCATTTTTAAATTAAATTATGAAACATGCCGTAAATACTCAAACATGTTTTAAAATATATAGATAAAACACACCTAGAAGTTCACATTCAAGATTGTTATCATGATTACCAAAGTTTTCAAAAAAAAAAAAATTCTTCTAACAATTTAAAAGTGAAACAATGAATATATTGTTAGTAAACCATGATATACATTATTTTTCTATAATCATCGTATATAAGTACAAAATAGTTGTGAAGCAAGAATTTCCACTCAGAATTACACAAACAAACACAGTTCCAATTCATACTTTAACAGTAAATATTTTCTCTAATTTAAAGAGAAATTGTAATACCGCTTATTCGAAGGTTTTGAATAACCAATATAATTCTTACGAAAATGTCGCGACTCATCTATAATTTCAGAAGGGGATAAAACCTTTTTAGAAAAAAAAATTCGAAAAATTTTAGAAATTTTTTTTATCTCATTTTAGAGTGACTGAAATGATTCAAAACTAGTCATATTGGCATTCGTCTACCGGCGGTTCGGAACTGAAAATGCTACAAATTTTAATTTTGTTTGATATTCATGCAGTTCGTTATTAATATTGTGTATTATGTGTTAACATAAAGTCAAAAAAATTAATTTTAATATTTATAACTTTTTGAGTTAAAAAATTTCTTTATCTTCGTCATAAAATTTATATTAACTTTAAGACATAAACAGAAAAAGGGATTTGAAGTCCTGGCTTTTGAAATAAATAATTTGCACAGGAAAAAAATGCAGTTTATTTCTAAAAAGTTACTCTGAATATACACAAGGCTGTGAAATTTTAAAATTAATGAAATTTAAATTTAATTCCATGTGTAAAATTTTATTATACAATAGAAAATATGTATTTACAATATATGCAAAATGTGAATCGCAAAAAAGCATTTAAAATGTAAAAATATGTCGAAAATTTATTTTTAGAAGCATGAATATTAACAATGCGAAATGCTAATATATGCAGAACGTCAATAACATAAAAATAAGCTATGAACAATTGAAAAAGTGATGACTCAAAAAATTGTTGTGATTAGTGCAATAGCTAATTGTTTACATTAATTCATTTTTTTAAAAAAAGCATTTATCATAAATTTAGGGAGCGCTTGACACACGTCCCTTAAAGACAAAAACGGAAATATTTCTAGTTGAGGTTGATTGAAATGTATAAAACCAATTAAGGAAACCGAAAAGAAAGTTCAGGATTATTTTAATTGAAAACATCTGAACAGACATTCATAAATTGTTTAGTTGAGACTGACTTTGAAATGCTGTTTCAATTATAGCGACAAATTAAATGATATAAATGGTTTTAAAATGGATATTTTTAGCATAAACATTTATTATGGTAAATAGCATTTATTATCATTTATTATAAGTAATGCAGAGAAAATAGAAAATGGGCAACTTCATTAAAATATGGGGCCAAAAAAAATCAGATTGGAATTTCTTTTCAAATTTAATATAATGCGCCTATCTAACAATAAACTGTAATATGATCAATATAAAATAACAGGAGATTTAGATTGATTTACACAGCTTCAGATTTACACTCAGGGTAGATGCGCGTCACCGAGTTATTCGAATGAGGTGAACACTCAGCTCTCCAGCGTACATTGAAGAAGACATAAGAGAAAGAACCCGCAGAATGTTCAAATTTTGTGCCGTTATTTCTGCACGGAAAATCACTATAGAAAATTTGTTCTTGTTTCAGAGGAAGCGAGTAATAGCAGAGGATACCAAGCAGTCGTCAAGGGAGGCAGCAGGCAGACGATTTTATGAGGGGCATGGTCATCGGACTGACAAGGGTAGGTTGATTCATTCGGCAAATATCAACTGACACGCACTGGATGCGTTTACAGTGCTTCGACTATGGTTGAAACAAGGAAATGTGGCAAGTTTGAGGGGTGCCGGTGCAGCCAGAGTGAGTGAGCGCGCGTGGATTGACGCATCCGTCGACAAATGGAAGCCACTTCTACCTCCATTCTGCAGCATGTTCAAGACACCCCGGATGTTCCTATATCGACCAGAACCATTTGAGGTCGATTGATTGCTTGTGGCCTGCCCCCATGGAGTCCGTTAAGAAGACTGCCATTGACCCCAGAGCATAAACGCCAAAGCCTGAAATGGTGCCTGGCTCAAGCCATGTGGATGACGGAATGGCACATAGCCGTATTCTCAAATAAGTGACAATTCTGTTTCTTTAATGATAGTCGCCGCGTACAAGTGTGGCGTCGAAGTGAGACAGTCCAATAAGACAGCAATTGAAGAACGGCTCACCGCGCAACAATGTGGAATCATGGTTTGGACTGAAGTTGCATACGATTCCAGGTCACTTCAAGTTCGTATTCAGGATACTATGACGGTCCAACGATATGTGGATGATGTGTTATAGACGGTGACACTCTCCGACTTTCAGAGGGTGCCCAATGTCCTTTATTAGCAGGATAACGCCAGACCACACACTGCACGCTTCAGCAAATGTGCTCTGCAATGAGTACAGATGCTTCTCTGGCCACCGTTCTCTCCTTATCTCTCCCCAATTAAACACATTTGGGATGTGATTGGACGTCATTTGCAGATTCTGCTACTGCCGCGTTCAGAAGACGAACTTCGGCAAATGTTTGACAGGGAATGAAGAGACATTCCTCAGAACGCCATCCGTACTCTCATTCACTCTGTACCTAGACGTGTTACTTCGTGTATCACCATTCATGGTGGTTCTACAACATACTGAGCCAACGCTATTCTCGCTCTGTATTATGCATACCATTTCGAAATAAAGATCACTTATTGTTGGTTGTTGTCTCTCTGTTTGCCGAGTTTCATTAATTTCTGGACACTCCTTCTTGGTGTTGTACTTTTAGTGTAGCGTAGCGTATATATTTGAATAGTGTAATGCACAATATATATATATATATATATATATATATATATATATATATATATATATATAGGGATATATTTAATCATGTAAGGATTCTCAAATCATTTCAGCTAAAATAAATATATTTATCACCATTCTAATTCTCATTTTAACCAAACGAGCAATGTTTATTAGTTAACGTTTTACCAATATAACTATTTAATGAAAATATATATTTACAGTAACTTCTTAAAATTTTGTAAATTTATAAGTATTACAACACGTCATTTTTTAGATTAAGTTAAAAAAGGTATTATTTAGTTGTTACAGTGGTCATTCTAACTAAAGAAGATAATGAAATAAACATTATTTATTTGACAAATGTGAAATACTAGGTGAAACTTATTAAGCCTTTTGACAGAAAAAGAAAAAAATTGATTTCATTTATTAAATTCACAATACTTTTTCATTTATACGTTTCACTTGAAGGAAAATCAAGTAATTACACATTATCTAAACATTTTATTAATTTCCTGAAATGTATATATATATATATATATATATATATATAATTTTAATTTATTTAAATGATGTGTAAATTATAAAGAGTAATTCTATAAATGAAACATTAGTGGAAGTAGAAAATATTGTCTTTTATTATTTTATGATCTTTATTTGATAAAATGAATTACACAGAAAAACCTACGAAAAAAAATGAGGAATATTGTTGAATGATAGTCTTTAAAAATATCTTCAAGTAATAATGAATCTTAGAATCAGCCATCATTGACAATATAGAAAATGATTATTGTTCTGTACAAGATCATAACTTTGATGAAAAAACACATTTTAACGGCAATGCGAACAGATTTCATACCTAAATAACTAATAAAATAAGCAATAATAATATGAATTATATCTTCAAGATTGTATGCATAAAAACTACCATTTCTTCTTAACCAGTCTAAAACTTATAGTAATAAAGATTGCAGTGAGTAAAGACAGATACTTTTTATGTGATTTTGATTTTATCGAAAGATAATATGTCTTACTTTTGAATCTATTTTACTTTATATATATATATATATATATGTGAGTGTGTGTTAAGAATTTAAAACTTTGTTCTGAAATTAATAAAACATTCCAAATGCATGGTCGAAATGAACAGTTCTTTTTTTATAACTCGATTATTTACTCATTTTAGCCGAGAGAGAGAAGCAAAATAATATCCATGATCCTAAAGACGTAGCCCTCCTTTCACACAAATGGACAATAGCAGAAGAACATAGAATAGAGAGAAATTCTCGGTGCGGTCCATTTTGTAGGTAGGGATATCTGAGGATTTCTCCCAGTCACGTTGACTCCCGTGGTACAAGGTGAAGGGATTCTAGGGAATTTCTCTGACGTCTATCAGTCGAGAAGGATTAATTCTGACAGATTTACGACTATCGGAAAACTGATTCAACAGATTTTATGAGCACGTGATCTGATAAATAAACAGATAATTTGGATAACTCTTTACTTTTGAGTGTGATAATGGGAAAAGTTAAAAAAATAAATTATTTTTATGTGATATCATTTTTAATTTAATCTTTATATATATATATATATATATATACAGAGAGAGAGAGAGGGAGGGAGATTGAATTGGGAAATATTAAACGAATTATTAAAACTTAAAAGGACAGTAGTTGAATCTTCTACATCTCGGAACAAATGTAATTGGAAAAAAAAGTCGTAAACTCACGTAACCAAAAATCTCTTAAGCCACTGGTAAAAAAAATTGCAAAAAATCAACTGATGAACTGACAGAAGTATGTAACATTGAACATAGCGCCATATCAACATGTACAATGCGACGAGAAATTAAAAGAATGGAACTTAGGACTGGTACAGGCACAAAAAAATCCACTTGTTTTAGCGATTTACTGAAAAATAATGATTCTAATTTGCTTAACAGGCATAAGAATTGGATCGTCGAGAAATGGAGACACACACACACACACACATATATATATATATATGTGTGTGTGTGTGTTTGTGTGTGTGTATATATATAATTTAATAACATAATTTTTTTAGAATTCACAAATAAAATAAGAAATTATTTCAAGAGTTAACATTATAAACATTATAAAAATTACAACGGAATCCTTGAGAAATAAGACATAAAGCAAATCAAAAATAGAGAGATAAAAATTTCAAACTGAAAAGGGAATGATATGTCATTAAACAAACTTAAATATAAAAAAAAAAAATTGTAAATTCAAAGGAAAGTAAATTAAATGAAAAATAAATAGACAAAAACCAGAAATATCAAAAATATGTAATAATTGAAATTTTAAAAAACCAAAAATTTGTAGGAAAAAAATGGAGAATGCTATATTTAGAATCTTAACAGGCTAGGTTTGATAGGCTGAGTTCTTCTAGAATTATTGGCCAAACTGTCTCCCTCAACAACATAATATATATAATTTGAATATAACAAAAATTCATAACCACATATACCGGAAAGATGATGTACATTAAGATATTTTTTATATCACGGAAGAATTTTAATAAACATTACTTTTCGTATTAAATTCGACGTTCTACATAGTAAGTGCGTGTAAAGTGAAAATACATCATTTATTCTGTGTGAGTAAAATTGGATCAGTTATTCAAATGAGCAATATATTATGGAAGAAATGAGCAATATGTTATTGAATTGAAATATTGGTTGAAAAAAATACGTATCATGTAGACGAAGCAATGCTACATTAAAGAATCACTCAAATCAGTATGTCTGCGATGTTGTAATTAACTCATGGCTGTAGTTTATAGAGTTTGCAACATATTAAAAAATATTTTTTTTAACAAAGCTTAAAGTACACATTTCAAGCAATAGATATTAATGACATGTAATTATCATTTTGTTGGTAGTCTTTGTAAGTTAAGGATTCAGAAACTTTTCTTACGTTGCAATACTTGATGTAAGGAAACGATTTATTTTATCTTTCATTTATTTTTCAGTAACACTCTCTCGGTCTCATCTCACACTTTTCTACATATTAAATTAATCCAAAGAAATGTTTCAATTGTTTTTTGACATATATATCATAAGAAGCAAATAATCCAAAGAATTTTTCAAAGAAAATTTACGTTGAAATTCATATTTAATGAGGAACCAACCAATTTTATCATAGCTTTTACTAAATAGTTTTTTGGAGTTCACATAATTTTGTTTAACATAAATCTTGATTTCAATAATTAACTAAGTAATAATTTAAAATGAAATATATGTACACTTAAGTTTAGTCTGGAGACGGATGAAAAAAAAAAATACGTACGTGACGAAGATGTCTAATTGCTAAGAGTTTATATTTAAAATATATGTTGAAACAAAATTCTGTATAACACACACACACACGCACACACGCACACGCACACACACACACACACACACACACACATATATATATATATATATATATATATATATATATATAAATATTTTTTTTAGTTTGAAACATTCTTTTTATTAGTGTGAGTTAAAGACATAATTTTGTTAAAGTTTCATTTTATTTACATTAGTGGAAATGTATTTGTTTCCTTATTTCCTTTTTCTGTTGCTGAATCTCTTTTCACTTATGGATTTTGATTTTCTTGATTTATACCTTTAATGACAATGTAATCACTGAAGATGTGATGGTTGGATACGTCAAACTAGTTTAAAAATACTTTTCCAATTTTATGGTTTGAGACAGTATCAATTACATTATTTCCAATTCTTATTTTGCTATATTTTTTTATCTTGATTTTCACTAGCTACTTAAAGTTTTTTTTATTTAAATTGGTTGTAACTATTTTTAATTTGTTTGATAATTAAGCTTGTAGAATTTTAGTTTTTTAAATCTAAAAAAAAAATTAATAAGACTTTAATGAGTATAGTTTGTGATTCAGTATGATTTCGTTTACACACATACACACACACACATATATATATATAAGGGTGGGTAGGTTCTAAACTTATAATATATTTTCATGAATACAGAATTGTCAACAATTTTCATTATTCACGTTTTATAAATTCTAATTCAAAAACTTATATATTTATTTCATTTCATAATTCCAAACGAAATTTGAAAAAAGTTTAAAATTAAACAAAAATTATTTGCATCCAAGTTTAATAAATATTTGCATGGCATGCTGAAGATACAAAATGTGGTTATTGAAGCAAATCTAGTATCTTCATTATTTGAGTGTGAATAAAATTTAAGGAAACAATTATTCAATAAGTATTTTTTAAATGTATCTATGTCATTAGTTGCATATACATATTAGATTAAAATTTTCGTCAATTGTTCAATGTTATTTACATTTAATTCCTAGAATTTTGTGATTAAACAGCGATAGAACCCGTTGAAAATGAAAGTAGAAGGCATGAAAATAAAATTTCAACAAATGATGGTAAAAGTTAAACACACACATAATGATGAGCAATTGATGGCTTGAGCTCTTATTCATATGGGTGAGATAGAATTAGGCACCTCCTTACTTTGTATCAAGCGGAGAAAATGCATCTGGAAATGAAATGCCGGCTCGTGAGATTTTCTCACGCGAGGCGTTCAATGGAAGACTGCGTGCACGTTAAGTGACCGTGAGAGGCAGGATGGGCTTGTTTGGGCAAAATGTTTGGCTCAAGAGCAATGCACAGATGAAGATTGAGGGTGAAATCTCTCTGTGGAACGTGCAGCCCATTTCGGATAATGGGAAATCTTAAATCAAGCGCACGGTCTTGTGATAGATTATAATTGGTGTTAGAAAGTTAAAAGAAATCTATTTTAAAAAAGAAATCATGCATGTTTCTTCCGTTTTCTATTCTATTAGTATTCTGTAACTGTGATATTGTTAATTCGTATCCGTTAATACTGTTCACAGGGAAACATAAAAACAGCTTTTAAGGATTGGACTTCCTTTTGATCAAGTGATTTGATAACCATAGTTGTTGAGGTGAAAGGAAATGTCAGTTGAGGTTTCGTGCACTGAAAAACCTTTGTAATACAGATTGATATAGGAGTAAAATAACATTAAAATAAAAATATATTTAATTATATGTATTAAATTTAATAAGAACTATCTGAATATTGTTTGCTACGAATCTCTTGAATCTTTGCATTACCTCTCACTTTAGAAGGTGGCAGATTAAAGAACTAGTTATTCCCATGCGTGAAAAATACGAATTTCGTGTGTTCTGCGTGCGCACTTGTCATGTTCTTGTTCATACTAGAGAATTCACCAGTTTAGGCAGAGAGAGAGAAAGATTTGTGTGATGAGATTGCTGTCTGCCGGCAACTGCCGTCTATCAGATTCCGAATCCCATCCCTGAATTTATTGTTTTCCTTCTCTCCATCGATGAACGGGAGTTACTGAATTCGGCCTGGATTATTTCGAAGGCACCTTGAACTTGTGAATTCATCGCCTTCAGCAGCACAGCTACTCAGATTTCTCTGAAAATTTGTGCTGGACACGCGAATCCCACACACACCTATTTATTCACGGTAAATTGACAAGTTGATTCTCATCACTAGGTTGTAATTTGTGTGGTATCTTTTGAAAGGAATTGTATCGCTTCAGTTATTATTTAGCGATTACTTATTTCAAATATTTCAACAAGTTCATTTTTGGTATTTTTCGCTACACATGGGCGAATGTCAATGTTCTACCGTCACACAATACATTATTATTGTGATCAATTTTTTTGTTAAAATATTAAACTATTCTGGATTATTTGCAACTAATGATGAGAGTTATTTGAAAAGAGATGTATGCTGGTGCATCACTTAATTCTTTCAAGTTCGAAAAGTTATTAAATAATTAATTGGAAATATTTCAATTACATTACATCTAAATCAAATTATTATTATAATACTGTATAAATATCAATGCTGGAAGGATTATGGAAGGATAGGATGCTGGAAGGATTATTATATAATAATTTGAATTTCTCTTGGAAGAAGATGATTTGGAGAAAATATATGCTATATACTTACTGAAACTTTTTACGACATAAAATAAATGTATCATAATACAACGTCGGAGGATAAGGATTTGCAGTAATTCGATTAAGTCAGTATAAAGTAAGAAAGACACTATCTAATTTACAATACTCTATTTATTCACTGCGTAGAAAGGTTTTTATTCAGGATTAATTAAAGAATGACCAATACTAGAATTCAGATAGTACTTGTTTTAAAGTTTCAATGATCGCATTTATTATTTCTCAATAAATAGAGAGGAAATTGAAGCTCTTAGCAATATTCATAACAAAAATGTTATTAAAATACCAAAAATTGATCAAATAAAAATTTATCATTTAAGATTCAACATATAATGAGTAATGAAAAGTAATTTCCGACAAATATTTTACATTTAATTGCTTAATTGTTGATCCACTAAGTTTTCGAAAAGAGAATCGGGAAGGGATATAAATGTTAAATGACTTGAGACTCAATCAGAGTCAGCAAAATAATACCGGTTAAGAAAATAATTTTCATAGAAAACTAGATTTTATTTAAAACAATCGATAATAATCAACTGAAAAACAAATGCATATGAGTTGTAATGTTGAAATGCGTACATTATAAAATTTTTCGAATAATTTCTCAACAATTTGCAATATATATATATATATATATATATATATATATATATATATACTTTATTTGAATAACATATTTATAAAGACTTAAAGGTTGTTATATACACATTCGATGTTTGAAATTCAATTATTTTAAAATTACTTTAAAATATATATGAGTGTATGAAAACGATAAACAAAATTCACATATATTACCTACATTGAAATTTACTTAGTATTTACTCATTATCTCTTATTCTTAGAAATATAATTGATGATAAATGAGAATTTGAATTTAAAATAAGGCAGAAAAGAAAGAATTGAAATGCATTGCGCGTCTTGACTTAAACATATATTTTGTATAATTTTAACATGCACTGTAATCATGTATAACAAATGTGACAATAAACAACATGGAGTAACATAAAAAAATGTTCGACTTTTAAGGAGCACAATTGGAGAAGGAAGTTCAGTGAAGTTCAATCTCTCAAAATAAGGTTACAATACACAGGCATTTGCGTAAGCTTTTGTGTTTACAACCTGTTAACGCAGGTCTTGCATAGTTAACAATTTTCACCACTCTATCTTCCTATCCCTATTCTGACATAAATCAAATGTCCTTTTTTCACTTTCGTTTATTGTTTGCTGACCAAGAATCGAATAGATGATTACCATAACAAGGATCTATTGAGTCTACCACAGGAAGGAGAAAAAAAAATTCTTATTTAGTTTCTTTGTGTATGACGATTGGTTGTGATTCATAAAAAGGTACGGAATTGAGGACAAGTAAGAAATTCAAAGTTGCTTCTTTATTTTTATATGACTTCGAGGATTCAAGGAAGTTTTAAGTTACATAAAATGAAAATTTTTAGAAAACGTCATCTTGTTAGAATCATATTCATTGCTGGATTGATTAAGAATATAAGATAAAATTAATTAATCACTCATTGGATAAGATACTGATTCGCTATTTTCGAATATTAAATAAGTTCATGTCTATGATGATTGTATTTAATCTAGATATTTATTTATATTTCCAATAAGAATTTCTTACAAAATTTTCATTAGTAAAAATTTACAAAACTTTTTAAGTCATATTAATATCGTCTCAACTGATATTCTGTTTAATAAATATAAAATTTTAGTAAGGATTTTACATTATTCATGGGAAA
Source organism: Nephila pilipes (assembly GCA_019974015.1). Lineage (NCBI taxonomy): Eukaryota > Metazoa > Arthropoda > Arachnida > Araneae > Nephilidae > Nephila > Nephila pilipes. The sequence continues at coordinate 1,116,506 of BMAW01054313.1, forward strand.
TTTACGAAGCATGAAAATGTATTACTTAACTTTATTTTCCAATACAAAAGTGTGATTCATTTTTACTTGAACAAATCCATTATTTCAGATATTTATTAAAATGGTGTTTGAAACACGATTTAAGATGACTGCTTTTGCTTTTGATTAAAAACTTACTTTCAAAGTGCTATTTATAAAAGCGGTTCTTTCTCAAATGAAGAGGAAATACTTTAATGGGATAAGGTTACAGTCTGGGGGAGGGGAGGAAACTTAATTTATGTTTTTCTTTCAGCTTGTTTAGAGTAAAATATTAAGAGAGAGAATATATATTACTGAGAGGCGTTGCTTTACTATAAACATTGATATGAATTCAATGACACAAATTAAACTCTACTTAACTATAATGTCTTTGAAATAACAAAAAAAAATAATAATAATAATAATGAGCTCAAATTACTAAATTAAAATATAGCTCATATGTTACGCGATGCTCAGAAATAAAAATAAACATTTTTCTCGCTATAAAAATATCATAATCATTACAAATAGAAAGGAAATAATCCCTAAATAACAATTCATTTTCAAAGCTTAAAAGGACTAATCGGCCATTGAATAAAATACACATATACCCCGGTTACACTGTTGCATTGCAAATAATGGGAAAGTCAATTTTAACTTTCCTTTTAAATCTTTTAAATAACTTAACATAAAAGAAAGAAATGATAAAATTCCAACTCTTGATTCTAAATAAGATCCCACAGCCACGAAGCCACCCACTCCAAAAAAAATTATAATGAATAAAAAAGGCCAAGGGGGAAGAAACACTACCATCTTGGCTGCTAATATAGAAATTTACCTGGATTGCTACTTGACTTTAAATGATTCTAACGGGGGTGGTGAAGAAAGCAAAAAAAAAAAAAAAAAAAAAAAAAATCTTCACCACTGTCATTAAGTCATGGTCTTTAAGAAAAAAAGTTTACGCGCTTCTCTCTTTCGCTTTCCTTCGTTTCTTTACTCATTTTATAACTTTCAGAAACTTTTTTTTTCTTTCTTTCTTAACTTAGAAGTCGTTCCGTTCCATTACCATTTTAAAGGAAACACGATCTCTCTTTGTTTGTGGTTCTTGAGATATATCCTTTTTTTATTTCCAAGGGCGGGGTACACAACGAAGTTACGGTTGAAAAAGTACGACAATTATAATGACAGTCGATTTTGTGCTGCGGTTGAGCTTTCTGCAAACGCGTCTGCCATCTGTTCACTTACTTGTAAGTAAAACGTCAATAAATATTTTTTTTTCCGACTAAAAAATGACGATTTTAAGTAAGTGGTGTCACAGTCACGTGTTGATGAGTCGAACGCATCTGACATGAGATACTTTACCTACTTTTAGGGTGCGCTTTACCCAAAAAATCCTTTTGTGTTTTTATGTCAGCGATAAGCATGAACAGTTCATTGCACTTTGTAGCCAGGTGTCATCGTTTCAAAGCATCCATGTCTATGTTAATTACCATGACCTGTACTGAAAAAAATAAACTTTTAAAATTACTGCGTTTTGTAACAAAAATTAAAAATAAATAGATAAAAAAAAATTGAAGGTGCTGTGATATTGAGCTATTGATGATTTTTTCTTCACAAACTTCGGGGACTTTATAATTATTTGAATTGTATAAAATTACAATTTCTTCCCAACCATAATAAAACGTGATTAGGCAAATTAGATGAAAATAAATGTGAAGAGAAATGAATCAGAGATAACGACATATAAATGAAGGGAGATAGAGTATAACGTCTCGTTGATAGAGATTTATAATTTGGATTGAAGCACTTTAATTAGTTATGTGAAGTGAAACTAATTCCAGTTAAAGCCTTGAGCTACGAAACTACTGTTTGCGTGAGATTGTTGAATTCACAACGAGTGATCTGATAAGCTAAGATTTCATATTTGAATTATAACCGAGGATTGATGAGTTAATTGGGATTCGAGAGAAAACAAACTGTATCTATTATCCAGTGATTATTTATAAAGTATTTTAATTTGATTTTACGTGTTTTCAATCCGAGTTTAGAGGTTTATGACTAATATATTAGATTGAGATATGGTGTAAGAGCTGTGAACGATGAGGTGTGGGTCATTTAATGCACGTAGAAAATTAAAAGTATATGTTATTTCAAGGTATTAGCTAAATCCGTTAAGATACAAATAAAAAAAGAAACAAAACAAAAGAGAAAAATTTTTAAGACATATCAGAGATTCCTCTGACATAAATTGAAAATTAAACACAAAATATTTAAAATAAAGTAATCGTATGATCGGTTGCAACCGAAAACCTTTCTGATAATTAGAGTAAAGAAATATTAAAGGATAACTTTAATTTTAATCGATTAATCAAACATTTGTAATACTTGCTTTATATAAAAAGAAAGTATTACAATTATATAATAATAAAGATAATATGATTCAAATTACATATTCCTCAGATGCAAATAATAATTATGAATACATCAAATAGATGTGCAGTAAAATCCCAAAACAATTTGAGACAGGAATTCAAACAAATTTAAGAAGTTTGTACGAATGTTTAAAATTATATTTTGCCAAGAACTGTTACAGAATCAAAATAATAATAGTAAACTATGCCAAATTTTATTCATTTTAGTAATACATTATTAAGGTAAAACTGAAAGTTTAGTCTCTCTTTTTGAGATTTTCTTACATACAGTAAAATATAAAAGATTTTCATAACTTTACGTATTAAAACTCTCCAAGATTTAATATTCCATTGTGTAAATCCTTTTGCCATTTTATGTAGGAAATTTACAATGTCAATAAAATCGAAACATAATTTTGAAGCAATATAACAAATGTGCGAGAAAATTTGAAAATGTTTGAAAAAAGAAAGAAAAAAAAATCCAAAAGTTTTTAATTATGCTTAACATTTAGCAGTTTTGATTGGGGCTTTCAAGTTCATGATGTAATACTTTAATCAAAATTACACTATTTAAAAAAACAAGCTTGGTGGTTACAGTCCAAAATAATTTCTCTAAACATGGTTTGTAATATTGTATTTCATACAGAAAATATTTTCTAAATAAAAAAATATTCCAATATATTAGAGATTGTAAAAATGACATTAAAAAAAAACAATGTTTTTATTCTTTCATGAATGAAAAAAAAGTTTGTAGGTAAAATTATAATTAAAATTCAGTCAAAACTTAAAATGAGTTTTTATTGATTGAAATTCTCAGCATTTTAATTTTCAAACATTTAAAATTATTATCTAGTTTCTGGTAAATATTTATAATATGATTTTATTTCCTCTTTAAATGTATTCTCTCAGTCCAGCAGTTGAAGCAGAAGTGAAAAATTGAAACCCACAAAAATATTCATTGATATAAATGATATTATTAAATAAATCAATAAAATATTTGGAATATTTCATCGAAACCATTGAATTCTTAAATTTCGTAAGCATATCTTTGCATCAAGATAACTTCTACATAACTCTGAATAGGAAAAAAAAAAAACACCATTATGTTCTTAAATGAATTATTCATGCAAAAATTGAAGATCTAATCTGTCTGTCTGCTAGATTCAAAAAATGTTTTATTACTAATAAAAAACAACCATTACAATTTACGAAAATTATACAATAAAAATGAAAGAGGGTTGTTTTTTTAAAGGCTTCGTATGGCCTTAATCCCACCGAAAATTTGCTTCATTTGATGAAAAGCATTCCGGTGAAAAAGTTATTTACGCATGAAAAAAGGGAAAAAAATTCATTCAATTTTCACATATCTTGTATAAAATTAAATATGTGCAAAATGTGAATTCTTAGAATTCCATAGAATGGGAAAGAAATTTTATTTAAAAAAAGGCCTTGCAAAATAATAATATTTTTACTGAAAAACACGGAAATCAACATTTCTTTCATTGAAAATTCAAGTGCATCGTTAAATAAGTAATTCAATGCTAATTGCAAATGCCATTGATTTTTTAGTGTAATTTAGAATTTGTAGAGAGATTGAAAAACTTGTAATCTAATTGTTTATTTTTTTGTAAATTTTGTTCTATTGCCTTGAAACTTAATTGCTTTGAATTATACGTATTAGAAATGTTTTTCCCCGTACAAACTAATTAATTTACTTGAACAATATTTTATTTCTTTCGTTAATTCAACAAAACCAGGAAAAAGAAACGCAATGAGATTTAAATAAAAAAGTATCTAAAAAATTCCCACTTTTGAAAATGTCAGCGGTGATAATTTCTTTTACAGTTCACACCGAAAAGAGTTCATTAGAATTCTCAAGCCTTGTATTATGAATGTAATGAAAGATCGGTTCAGTGCTCTTTTAAAATGGGTTCATCTCAAGAATTATTGTAGGTAGAAAGTTTAAAAAAATCTTGTTTTCTTAAAATTAACTTGCGTTTTTCTCGTAACCCTCACTTTTGCCGGCGGGTGCTATAACAAATACAGACTGCGTCTTTCACCGTTGAGTTACCAGGTTAAAACGGCTTCGTGCTTCAACCGCAAACACTTTTTTCCCTCTTTTCTTTCTTTCTTCTATTTTCTTCCTGCTTTTTTTGTTATATCTTATCAGTACAGATGGCGAAGAATGATAAGCTTATTTTTTCGGGCGAATTTCCTGTCGTGTCCTGTGTGCTCAAACCGTCGCAAAATATAATCTCACCATCATCCATTACTAGCAAAGGTAATTCTCCATCTGCTAGCTTAAAGATGCTACGAATATTCGTCATTGTTCAGGTTTGTACTGAAATTTTCGGGATGATTATAATGGTCAATAATATTTTAAATTGACTTATTCTCTCTGAGAGACTATGTTTTGTACTCGGAATGCTCGAATGATTCTTACTTTTTCTCTTTGAAACTACACACGACATTGTGCAACACTCATCATGGAATTTGATTATCCAAATTTCGGAGCAAACAGGACATCATCCTTCTAGTTCTACGCTGAGATTTCTCAGATAATCACGACTCATGACATTTTTTTATTATCAATTTATGCAAGTGAATTTTCAGAAAAGTTTTTGATGAAAGCAGAATGTGAGTGTACCTTCCAGCTTTATCAATGAAATAGCTCTGAGAATATAGTAAGTAAATGATTTCTGAGACAAATTTATTCATTTAATAAAAATGCTTTTAAAGACAGTTCTTCGATAATTTTGAATCATAGCGTACCACAGAGAGCTATTGGGAAAGCGGTAATGTGCGCTAATATTCGGATATACCCTTGAAGAACTACAACAACATAAATTCGAGTTTTTGTCCATCATGAAAAATTAGGATTAACCCTTTTCTTGATTTTCAACTCAGAAACCAATCTCTCATTTTGATCACTATATCTTAAGTAAGGCATTGAGCATTGTTAACATTTATATGAATGTTTAGAAATAATTATTGTGCGTATTCTTATATTCTTGTATTTCAAACCAAATTAAGAGATAAATGTTCAAAATAAATTTAGCTAAAATATTGGTTACATGTACTACTTTATTTATTACTAGGCATTTTATACACTAAGCATTAATTTTCTTCACTATGCATAAAATCAATAATATGAATTGTGTCATAAACATCTCATACATATAAAATGTTAATGATTACTGTTAATTAGCAGAATTTCATCTATTTGATATAAAACATGAGACAGTATGCAAATAGAAATGCAATTAATTAGATTTAAACATATTTTATGAAAAAGGTATTGATTATTTAATATAAGATGTTAATTGTTCCTCAAAGTATATTCAAAATTTGAAGAAAAAGTTTTGAAAACAGGAAAACGCTTTAAAATTTAGAGTAACTTGAGCCCCTTTAGGCTTAATATATTTATCTTGTTAGAATTAACGATAAAGAATGAAGAATTTAAAGTATTCAATGAATATTATGATAAAAAAATGATTCAACTTTAAAGTTAAAAAAACTAATTTAATAATTTATTTAAGTTGAAATAAAACGTTTTGATGTGCTCGATGAATGAATGGAAACAAAGCCTCATAAGAAAAAAAAATATTCTAATCATTATTTCTTATCAAATAAATTCTTTTATCTCCGTTAGTATAGAAAAAATAATATCTTCTGCGGGGCAAAGTCAAGTCAAGAAAGAACCACAAGCATTGAATAGAATAAATTTCCGCTTCCTAAGTAACAACAATTCTTGTCGGGGGAAAATGCTACTCATGAAGAAGCAAGCATTAATACTACAAAAGAAAAAGTCTCCCATGCTAAAAAAAATAACTTATAAAAGAACACAAAAAATACTTCATACTGAATGAGTTATTTTTATGAAGAGAGGCCTATCTTTCATATGCGACACATATGGTGTAGAGTTTGGCAAATGTGGTCTTTGTTTCAAAACAAGTCCACAATCTACGGTTGGCGGCATCGCTTTTGTATCGATTGTAAGCACTGTATATCTTACCTATTATCTTATAAGCAATTTATTTCTAGCCAGGGTTAATTAAATGTAGCGTTTTTGAGGCATAGCATAGCCTAATAGGAAACACCTCTCTAACAAGATAGTAATACATCGAAGGTCAGGTCAAATACAGAACAGGCTGTATCATATCCAAAAGCACATTTATAAAATATTCTTATTATCGGAGATAAACATTCAAATACGCTTCCCTTTAAGTATTATTTATTACTTAATTAGTTTCTAAGGCTTGTGTTATACTTAACGGAAGACGTAAGAAATAACTGATTTCTTGATAGATTTCTCAGCGTTATAACAATATGATGTCAGTAAGGAAAATAATATAATTGTATTTGTCGAACAATAATCAGCGTATTCCAAATAAAAATAAACAGAGATATATATGCACGAGGAATTCATATTGAGAGATTTCTTTAATCATGGACTCGGACATACTGTATGATGTTTTTAATGAATATGTTATTAATATGATTAGAGTCTAATAAGTACGTTTGAAAGTAACACAGTTATATAAGTCATAAGCCTAATTGTAAGCAAAACAGTTTTTAATTTAATTTAAGTTTTTTAATAATTCGCAATTTTTATTGCCTTTCCTTTCCCCAGTTCCAAGGATGGGATAATTGATTCAAAAGGAAAGAAAGGGAAAAAAAACCTTATCTTAAAATATCTTGTAATAAGTAATATACTATATATATTCCTTTCAATACGTTTAACAAAAATTAAAAGCGACTAAAACACTCATCGCTTCCTTCTTAATCCATCACTTCAACTAAACAAGAAGTACGTTGTTCGGCCTTGTACCTACAGCTGGCGAATTGAAATTCTGAAAGGATGAGAAAATTTTCTCTTTCAACAGGTGGGGTAGCACGATACATTCAAGGAAATATGACGTAATTCCTCCAGATTCTTAGTTATTCGAAGACGAGATAACTTGCCTTGAGAGTTTCCGCTGAATATTCATCAATTTTATATCTGTATACATCTTATTACTCCAAAAAAAAAGAAGAAAAGAAAAAGAAAAATCCAATAAAATTATTCATGCGAGATCTTATATTATCTTAAAATGTGGATAGAATTCATAAGAAAAACAGGGTTTTTGTCAGGTGAATGTATAAATCAGATGTCGAAGCAGTTCAATCTAGTCGTAGAGTATTTAAGTATAATACATCGATTTTTAAATCAGATTTATGTTTAAACATTTTATTCATTGTTTCAATATATAAACGCATTAAAGTCCTTCAATTAAGATTACGGTCAAAAAAATTTTTTTTTTTTTTTTTTGCCATTCTTATCATGGGAAATAAAACTATAATATGCTTACAACTGTGTCTATGAACATAAAGATCAATCAGAAGAGGACACAACTCCATATTTAAAAGTTATTATTTTTTATGAATTATATATAATCAGCAAGATAATATATTTAAGGCTTTAATATGTAATGATATTATATTACATGCCATCACTCATCGAAATTGAGTAATGTGTCGAATAAAAATATTTCATAAATTAAATCTTTTATTTACTTTGTGATCCTCTAATGAAGCTACTTTCAGATGACTAAGAAATTTGACAGTGGAAAGATCTGAATATTAATTTTAGAGCTACTTTTAGCTGCTAAAACCATATTTTCTTGCTGTGAATTACAAAGAGAAACTAAAAATAAGAAAGGTAGAAAAAATTGCTAAAATCATTTCATTATACTTGTAATTTTTGGAAATTATTTTTCTAATACTTATTATAGTGAAAATTCATTTTTTTTAGCCTCAGGACTTTCAAAGAGTGAAACTGCATCAAGACACAGCCACCCACACTTACTTCAAAGACTACCACTGCATTTCTAGAAAAAAATTAAAATCCAACATTACTTGTGCATATGTATGTAACTTTTCAAAATTTATATTATTTTGTACTATATTATTATATATTATATATATTATACTACAAATCTTAATAACTGAATTAGTAAATATATCAAATTAAACGATTAATTTTTAGACGGACACATCTATCGTTCCCTATTAATATCGAGACGAATTGAACCTTTAAGCCAGTTTAAAGCTTTAATTAGTATATAGAATCAAATTTTTGTCAGATTTAGAATTTAAATTGTGTAGCATATGTATATATTCATTCATTATATTATTGAGTTTACTTTGAATTTAATTCAAAAATAAACGTAGCGTATTCAAGTAGGATTTGATTAATATTGCAATGTTTATTTACCGAAACTGAATATGAGGAAGTATGAAATAAACATCACATGCTGGTGTGTGACACTCACGTAGTTATTTTCATTCAACATAAAGAAAGATTAGTAGTTCTTTCAGCGTTTGTTGACCACATATCTACATATTTGAAATAACTTATTTAAGGTGATTTATGTATAACTACTTCAGGAAAGCTAGATCTGCATTTCTAATATCCGTGACAGAAGGCAATGCACAGATTAGAATGACACTGCATTAGATCTTTATCATATCAACGGGATGATATGAGATCAGATAAGATCATCATCATAAATCTATTGTATTCTACAGTTCCCTGCTAAGCCATAAAACAGAAGGGTAAATGACATAGATAAGTAGATCTTAAGTAATATTTTGATTCAACTTTAAAATAAATTAATATTTACTGCTAGCTCAAGTTCAAAATTTTACGTTTATCTCGATTTAGAGTATCTTTCTTCAAAAAAGAAACACACAAAAATACTTTGTGAAGTAAAAGTGTGATTACTCACAATGAATTAAATTGCAAATTACAGCTACTAAAAATAAAATTTCAAACCATATTATTTTCAAATGGCAATACAGTGTTATACGAATTTAGAAACTTCTATGAAAATTGAAAAATGGAAAATAGAAATTGAGTACAAAAAACAAAAAACACAAAAACTATTTTTTCAAAATGTGTTATACAACAAGCGTAAATGATAAAAAAATGATTTTTAACTATTGAAAATATTAATGATTGATGAATGAAAACTACATATTATATATATATTGATTTATAATTTTAAATTACATATCCTTTGTTTTACATTTTATTTATTATTTAACTTTATATTTAATAGGAAAATATTTTCAAAACATTTTTATTTTTCTTCAATTTTTAATCTAACACTGTAAGCAATTATAAAACAAATTTATTAGAATTTGGTCTTTCATGCCATAATTGAGATGTAATTCAGCTTTCCGATAACAAACTGTACTCCAATTTAAAAAAAAAATACCCAGAGTTTAGTTCAAATTTATAAGTTTAAATTTCAAAAAACTAACTAGATAAGGTGTATTATTGAAATGTTATTATTTAATCTAAATTAAGAGTTTTCCAACATTCAAATTATTTATTACGCAAAATGCATACATATATACAAGAGATAGTGTGCGTGTATCAGTATATTTGTGATTTAAATTAAAAATTCCCTTCTTTCAGTTTTAACAGCTTCAAACATTTTATATTAATTGTATTTAGTGTATTCAAATGTATGGATCTTGATTCTTTTTAAATTTACCTATGTTGCGTATAATAAAGTACCCAGTCAATAAGAAAGTTAAGTTATTTTGAAATAAGTAAAACATATATCATTGATATCAGAAATAATTTACATAGCTATAATTATATATGCAATATGATTCGATATATTCCTGTTAATTTCGGAAGAATATATATATTTTTCAGAGCAGAAAAAAAATTTAAAAGAATAATTAATGAAAAATTAATCGAAAATAAAACGTTCTCTTCAGACATCAATAGATCTGGAAGTAGCTATCATGACATCAAATAGACCGTTATTGTTGATAAAGCTCTTTCAGATAAAAAAAATATTGCTACTAAGAAAAATCATATTAAATAAAGCCGTATAACCAAAAATGACATCAACAGTACCATATAATTTAAGGTTTATATACTATTCAGACCATCTCCTAACACACACAATACTAACCACAGGTTTTCCTTCAACTTAGTTTTGACTTAATATCTATAATGTAAAATAGGAAGAAAATTATAAATATTTTTCCCCTTTTGTTGCAGTCGATAGTGTTGTTGAAGAACCATTTAAAAACAGACATAACTGTTGTTGTTAAGCTATCTAAAGTATTATTGATAGTCAAAGAAATTAAATAAAAAATAATGATTTCATAACCTAAAAAACTTTCAGAAATGTATCTTCAATATCAAGAGTCTCCGACTATTTGCAAAATTATTCAGTCAGTTGTTTTCTTCATATAAGTTAATAACTTTTAAAAATTACATACTTTGATGTTTATAATTGTCAAAAGTATCAACAGTATTACTACTACTGATGATATTAACATTAATTAAGCCGATTATAATACTAAAATATCACAAATACCAATAATACTATTTATAACATTATGTGTAAATTTATTTCATTCAGGCGATTTTTATTATGGATGGTCTGAAAAAAGCTTGCATCCCAAGCCAATCAATATTTAGAAACTTAACAGAAAGCGATTAATAAAGCCCAGTAGCAGCAATTCCTGTTGGCCTTAACCCTGAATCGAAGAACATTAAACTGTGTTGACTCGGTACGAGATGAATCACTTGACAACATCAAAAGGAATTGGTCACGTTTGAAACATGAACAGTCGGTGAACATGGAAAAACTGTTGAATTAATACACTTGTCTCAAACACGATGGAGCAGATGGAGAACAAGATTAAGCTTTGCTGTCTTCAACAGTTAATGAGAGGAAATTAAATTCAAGGCACTATACAAAGAAGATTCCTATCATGAATAGCTGTCTATACGTGATTTTTAAATCCGACCGTGATTGTTGCTTTTATCCATTTTTTGTTTAGTATGCTTTGAAGACTGAAAAAACATGTCTCAAGAAAGAGGCTGTGCAAAATTATTTGTCTGAAATATTATTCCTACACACACACATTACAGACGTAAAATTTTTTATTTTACTTTACTCTCAGCAGATTATCGTATAAGTAATTACGATAAGTTCATTTGTTTGTTTCATGTATGGTAGAAAAATAAAAATTTTAATAAGAAACATTTCAAAATCATTGAATTAATGCACTAGCTCTTATTTAAAACTATTTTCCTAATACATTAACAAAATTATACAATTTAGTCAAAATAAAATTCGTTAAAACTAAATGTATTGTTAAATTATACATGTTTTTTTTTCATGTTTCCTTTAATAAAGTGCCATTACTTCTTATTCTTTACGTTCTTGAAAATAAATTGCATTTCTTTTGGTAAAAATTGTTTTAGCACAAAATTATTACACACTATACGAAAAACTTAAAATGTATAAAAACTTGATTCTAATAATTTAAAATTAAGTTTCGCAGTCATCTAGTATAATTCTTCAAAAACGAGACAAATAGTATAGCATTTTCCATAATCGAAATGTTGTAATTTTTGCAAGATTTTCTTTCTTTCAAAGAAGTAAAGTTAAATATATTGCTCTGAATTTTATATTTTCTTCCAACACGTTCTCTCTAAAGAGTTTATAGATCATGTGTTAATGACATTTTTCATTTTATGTAAAGTTTTCTTTGAAGAACATCTAAAATGAGGGAAAAAACATCAAATTATGCAATGTTGTAAGCAATGTTTAAAAAACATAAGCGATATATTTTTACAAATATCTTTAGTGATAGTTTAAATAATCTATGCATTTTTAAAAGCGCATATAATAGAAATATTTTGAAAAGAAAAATTTTACAAATATAAAATAAAATATGCATACGTAAGCTAAATTGATTAAGCAATTTAATACTAAGAATGATTGTAATTGAAATTTGAGATCTTATGCAAAAAATAAAATCGTTAATTTCTCTAGTTGTTATCCTAACATGTGTAACATATCATTAGAGTGTTGAAAGAAAGCAGTCGCCGATACCAAAGCGATGACCCCTATGCACCTGTTACCACTAATTTCATTACTTGAGGTAGAGCGCCTTGTGTGAGAACCTTCTTTTGGTTCATTAAGGTTTGTGATTCTTGCCGCATGAAGTGGCAGTAAAACAACGGGTAGAGGTCTTCGCCACTTACTACCTGACTTCACACCACCATAAAAAGAGGGAATTATCTTCTTTTTTTTCATTCCCATTCCCCTTCGAGATATATTTGGGCAACGTTTTGCGCCTGGGGGCCGACTCAATCAATTAGTTCCATCCTGACCACCTGTTGCTCTTGCTCATAGAAGCGCGTAAGAACTACTGGTTGCCTTTGCACTAGGTCACCTCAGCGATACAAGAACATTAAATGCGTTACTACGATAATTAGAATTAGCTCCCTTGTTATACAAACTTTAAGAGAAAAAAAATGAATATTTTATAGTCGGAGCCGGATGTATTAATAAATGAAATTAGTTTATAAATTAGACGGATTGTTAATGTTAAGCATGTTATACCAAATGTTAACTTAAGCTATTACAAGAATCATTTATATTTTTTTACATTATATGGGTACTTAAGCGATGCAAGTTACGGCTTAAGGCAAATATAGATTAAATTAGAAAAATTCGCATTCGGAAAAAAAAGCAATCAGTTAAAAGAGAGAAATGTATTAAGAGCAAATAGATAGAGCAAACTAACATTTTAGGAAAAAATGAAAATATATACATTTCAATCTGGGTTTTACTTAGAAACAATTTTAAAATAGCAACAAAAATCTATCAATTTCGAACTATTTTTAAGCAGCACATACACAAGGTGAAAATGTAGTTTCAAGTAATACACATCAAAATCATAAGAGTTTTATTTCAGACCTCAGCGTAAGCGATCTTCACCAAGAACAAATTTACGAATTCAGTAATGATCTCCTTCATGAAATGATGAAATGTTTCCTAGATTTACTCATCAAGATCAACAACACGGTGTGAAAAAAACCACAATTTATTATTAGTAAACACAAAACGTGACATAAAAGACTCAAATTTCAGTCACTGAACTGCAGCAGAAGAATTATTTTGTCTCAGACACTGCAACCAAAAAAATTCTACTCCTCACAACAGTAAAACTTGACTTGTTGTCATTGGAACCCAGAACGTTTTCCTTGAACTAGTCATAAATTTAATTCCGAAATGAATTTAGATGAATGAATGCGAGACGAACACACAGTAAAACAAATAAATATCTATTTCTTTTCTGAGAAAAAAATAAATTCGTGAATAAAATGTCTACGGTCAAGGTTAGAAGACATAACAGCCGGAGTAGAGTGGTGCAGAAGAGTTTGATGGGTGACATGTCCTCCCTGTATGCGCAAAATAATATGCGGTTAGGAGGAGTACATGGCGTAAACACATGATTCTATTTCCACTTAAGTCGAGGACGTGATAAGTTGGAAGTGTATCATTCCAATTCTAAATAAAATAACAATACAACATCAGGACATGCTTGAAAAATGAGGTGGGTTGTAATATATTCTCACAAGATTGCCGCAAAAACTAAACATCTTACAATGAATCATTCAGGTTTATAATTTCGGCATAATGTGATTTAACAAAGAAGTCAATGATTTTTGATAAAATTTTACATATGTTTGCAAAATTTTGAATAGACATGGAAATGTAAGTTATTAATTTAAACATGTCTCTTTTGAGCTTCTTTTTTTTTAAAGTTAATATCTTGTTAAACATCTTGCATCACCTTTTTTACAACGGAGAAATGGTATAAATTTCTGAGATGCTGACTCTTCAAGTCAATTTGTAAATAATGATACAACCACTTAGAACATTTACGTAATAGAAGTAACATAAGAAGTCAATTTTTTTACATTTTTATATAAATATTAGAAGTCGACAAAGCGAGAACAAGAAAGAGAAGAAATTGTCAAATACGTCCTAGACTAAATAAATCATATAATCAAATACGTCCAAGACTAAATAAATCAACAAGAAATAAATATTCATGTTTATAAATAAAAAATACAATGAGTATATATCGGATCACACATACACTTGATCTTAAGAGAGGTTGTCATGAATTTATGTTCAAAAATTCATTTTAATATAAATAAAATTTAATATAATTCCATAAAGATGAACTGTTATACTCATTACTTGTTATCTAAGTTTGTAGATATGAATTTTTATATTAACTTTCATGAAGAAAAAATAAAATGAATATACGTTGGATCAAGATCTTAAAATAGGTTACGCCATTTTGTCATGGGTAGATGATATTAAACCAAAAATAAGCCAATGAAAGTTGTAGCAATTTATCAAATGATATTAATGTTTTCATCTAACTTGAAATGGGCAACTGGATTCTTCACTAAAGTTTGTATTCCGGTTCGTTAAGAGTTTTCAGTAGAGTTTTAATAACTGCTAAACCGTCGCACAAATACAGTACAATACGTGGTGGTCTTCATCACAGAAAAAAAAAGAATCCAAACCAATAATAGATAACATTCCAAATTATTTATAATTTCATGATTTAAAATATTTTGTGTTGTCTAATCAAAATCATGACACTTGGGTGAGAACGAATGACTTGTTCTGTGACCTTGAAAGCTATGATAAAGATATAAGACTAACTAGGAATGGGAAAATACAGTATAAGACGTGGTTGTCTGCATCACCGAAAAGAAGAATCTAAACCAATAATACGCAACATTCCAAATTATTTATATTTTCTGACTTAAAATATTTTGTAATACATAATCCAAATCATGTACACTTGGGCGAAAAATAATGACTCGTCTTGCGACCTTGAGAAGCTAGGGATGAAATGGTAAAAAAAAGTTTCCCATGGACTTGGTTCTCACACTTCACAAAAGCAGATATTGCATCTCTTCGTGTGCTACAATGATATGAGAGAGGAAGTTAATTTTCATGTTTTACAAAAATTTTATTTTAATAAAGAGCGTCAAAATGTAAAAAAAATGTGTTCAACTGAAATAATCCATAATTTACAAATATTAGAATGTTTTGCGACTTTATGCGAGGAGATAAAAGAAGATTTTAGGAACTAAAGTTTAAAAAAAAAAAACACAATCACGGCAATGTCAGATAGAGAAAGCTCAACGTGTTTAAGTATACGAATGTTAGCGGTTTAAGTATATACAACGTGTTAAGTATACAAGTGATACCGTTATAAAAATTTAACGAATTTCTGTACTAAGAAAACGGAAAAGATTGCGATTAATATTACTGCTATGTTAAAATTTTTGATTGATATGTAACCCAAGGTAGTATTTGATGCTACAAGATATGGATGGTATTTGTACACTGAAAAGGAAAATATATATTATAAGTAATAAAAAAATTTTAAAGGCTATAGAAAAAAAAATTATTTTTTAACGCATTTCTACTTAAAACACTGTTTTTGTGTCAAAATAGAAACATAAATAAAGCGCAGTTTTCTAGATTGAATAATTTTTTACATTAAAAATAGATTTTCTGATAATTTTCAATTTACAGTTGTATCGCATTTCAACAATAAATAGTCATTATAAAATCATCACAGTAAATATAAGTCAAATGTTTCATAAAACAGGATTTCGTGTGTTGCAAAAATCAGTTTACAGCAGATATTGTATTTCTAAGGAAATTAAAATGATTGGTAAATTACTTTTAAAATCACCTTTGGCGCACTTTTGATGTTCTCGGATTCTGGTGATAAACACGTGTTAAAAATACTACATTGACCTTGCTTTTTTCCTCAAAAAGTAATTACAAATTCGAATTTTTGCTAAGACAAACTCGCATGAATATTAAGACAGGATGCTGGATGAGGAGAAAAAGAAAAAAAAATTAAGTAATTCTAGCCCAAGGTCTTCATTTCCTCATTTAATCAGCAACATAATGCCAATGGACGTTTCTCCCTTTTTAAACCCTGTGTACCGTTATTTTGGGTGGTTATTTCTTCAGATATTTTTCAAAATTTAAAAGAAAGTAGATTTGGTTGCTCCTTGCTCTCTATTTTTAAGAAATATGTCTCTCAAAAAATGTTCACCTTTTTTAAATTATTAAGTTTAAATTATTAACCAACACGTATTTTTTTTTTCTTTTGCAATTATTCGTTTATTTTGACAGCGGCCAAATTATTTATTTTGCCCTTGAGATAATTTATTTACGTCACATTTCAACTTATACGAAGGAATTTTGAAATCAAGACAAGGAATCCTCGCAATCTCACTAAAAACAGCTAATAAAATAACATTAAACCCATGTTAATCACCATATTTATTCGTCAAATCCTATTATTAATGGGAAAGTTTGAATTTTCAATTTATTTTGCTTTTCTTATATCTATTGTTCAGCTTCGAAAATAACACGGAAATAGAACCAAAAATACATTAATAAAGTCATCGAAAGGAAAACAGTTGCTGTTGTGCTAGAATATTTTTCAGCAACAGTACGAATATAAGAAACGGGAACTACTCAGAATTAGTATTCTTAGTTTTATTATGAATAAGCTTAAGCCAATTATATAATACAATTTTAATTTAATTTTTTTCTAATTTGTCGTTTAATTTAAGAAATAGTATTATTAAATATAAATAAATATTTCATTATTAATTTCAAAATATCTTAATAAACAAAGAATAACAAGAATATTTCATGGCACTACAGCAAATATCAACATGACATAACAATATTTAAGATTTGTTTCAGTTGTTTTCTCTTTTTATTGCATACTGTTCTATAAATTCAAAAGAAAAAAAAATCTTTAAATTAAGACGGACATATAGAAGAATATCTAACTTGAAAAAAAATTATTATATTATCTCAGATACTCAAGAATTAAACAATCAAGATCTCACTCTTGAGCAGTCTTTATGTAATAACTTTTTAATAATTAAAACTTAAGAGTCTGCATGAATTTTTTAATGAATGTATGAACATCAGCGGTTTTAATGAATAGAATTCAATGAATTTTGTAAAAGGAATATGTTTTTTTTTATTCCAATTTGATAAGTAATAACTTTTTCTGTTTATTTTTACATCGCATGATAATTACACAAACAAACAGACAGACACACATATATATCTATATGTATGCAATGTATTATATACACACACACACACATATAATATATATATATAATACATATATATATTATATGACACAGATTATTCAAAAGGAATATAAAATGCGAGTATACTAAAAGAATTAATTTATTTAATTTTTAGTGAGTATTTAAATATCGTCTGATAAACATTAAAGTTTGTACTTATATAAACTTATAGTTAATCCATGTATATATAATTCCTTCCACTTTATTACTTTATATCGAAGTGTTATTAGATTCACAGTAAAGCATCAAATAATATAAAAACTTTTGATGTAACATTACGCAAACAATTTCTTTGATACAGTCGATTCCTATTATACTGACTATTTTAATAACATTTCTTTTTTCCTTACATAAATTTACCTTTTTTAGCTAAGTTTTGAAGCCGAATTAATTTATTAACCGTATCTTTAAATTAAAAAAAATATTTTTAACTAAGCTTAACTTTTTTTTGTATTTATCTGGTTGTAAATTTCTTTTCGAATAATTTACAGATAGAAAAATTGAGAATATAACAATAACACGCTTCATATTTTTGAGTTTATAAGTATTAATTGACCAAAAAAAATTGAATCATTTTTAACATTCTTAAATAAATCTTGACATTTTCATTTGTGATATTTCATATTTATTTAGAAAATTAACTACTACATTTGAATGTGAAGTATAAATACTGAATGCAATTCTTTCTCGGAGAAAATGTGGGTGAAAAGCGATATTGATCTTTTAGATCTCGCATTATCATACTTACATCATATCCCAAAATACATAAGCTCAAATGTTACTGAGTATTAGATAAGATTAAACAAATATAATTTCTATTTAATAAAAATAAAATGTAAAGAAAACATTTTAACATTGCTCCTCACGTACATGAATACCCCAAACGTGCATTTTTTTTTTTTTTTATCTTCGCCTACCCAAGAAAAGTATTAATAATAAAAATGTCTACTTACCCAGGAACTCTGACAATGAGAGAAAGAAAATCTGCAGGGAAACTGATGTTAACACCCACCGATTTAATACTGGTAATCCTCCTAGCGCAGATATTACGTGTAATATCCGTTGGAAGTGCACTTCTTCGGTGGTATCAAGGTAAGCAAGATTTATGAAGATTCACATACAAACAAGTCGTCATTGACCAAAATTACGTTCCCTTTATTATCGCAGCGATAGATTTTCACCAAGTTACATGAACGGAACAAAGTGCTGTATCTAGTACAGCAATTTCGAGTCACAATGCTTAGCTGGTAAATCCTTTGGTTTAGATTAATAAATATATTCTTTACAAATGTCAATTTCTTTGGAATATATCAAAACAAATCTCTGATTTAATATAATTTTAAGTATTTTTCTTTGTAGATGATACTTAGTTAAGAATCGAATATTCAACAGAATTATTATTTTCAGTTAGAACTAAAAAAGAAATTATCGTTAATTGTAATTTCTTCTTCCATCGTTTCAACTTCTTTTGTTGAATTATTTAAATAAATTCTTTTTTTAATTATTTCGATAATTTCTTATCTGATGATTATTAAAAATATAAATATTTTCCTTTAAAGCTATACAAAAAATTATTATGAATAACACTCTTAAGAATATGTATAACTAATATCAAACGAAGATTAGTTTTTTTCGAATAATCTTCTCGAAAGTAAATTCCGTCATGAAAACGAACGTCATTCATTTCGGAAATTCGAAAACATCTTCTTGAAGATGGCATGCATAAATGCGCATTTTCGATCTTCTCAGGCGCAGCGAAATATCAAATCGAGGATGTATGAATTCCAAACGATAAAACACCACATACATTCAAACTGCACGCGTCTAAGCGCGCTGATGCCTCTCTCACAACTAAACTCGACCACGTGCTTAGGAAGTCAACGCGCGCCACAAACCGAACAGAAACAAATACGCGTTGCGAAGAATGAGGTAGTAAAAAATGGAAAGGAGGGGGGGATAACTCGACCACCCGGTCGAAACCACCACGATTGGTTTAAAATGATCACGTGGGTTGACGTAGAGATAATTC
Source organism: Nephila pilipes (assembly GCA_019974015.1). NCBI lineage: Eukaryota > Metazoa > Arthropoda > Arachnida > Araneae > Nephilidae > Nephila > Nephila pilipes. The sequence continues at coordinate 1,135,986 of BMAW01054313.1, forward strand.
CATTTTTTTTATTCTCCGTCATCCATACTCGAAAGAAACTTTCATTGTCATTAATTTGTTGATGTTTCTGTATGAGGTGTAAAACGATTGTTCTTTCACAGAAAATGAAATTTATTAACGTTCAATTTACTGGCAGCTTTAAAATAAGGTTATTCATTATTATTATTATTTTTGCAACTAAAATTCTTGAAAAGATCTATTTCATTTACGAAATCTGCCGTCTTGTTTGTTTCCAACAAGAGGAAAAAAACACTATTTTATTTCTTAAAGTTCTCAAGAAAGTATTTTTATATTTACTGGAACATTTTTGATAGAACTAATTAAATATTTTTCTCAAGTAAACATAATAAACCTCTAACAATGTCCCAATTATGAGTAAGAATATAGGTATAGATTCCGAATCTGCTAACACTACTTTTAGTAATTGGATAATATTTTCAATAGTAAAAAACTAACATAAAAACATTTAAACTCCATATATTAACAAAACGCACACGTACGGAGAATCAGTCATGAAGTTTTCTATTTATAAATGGGAGCTTACAAGAAGTCCTTACTAAAAAAAACCAAATATATAATTTTTTATAGGATTGATAATACGCCGTAATGTAATTTTATAATACGCCGCTCAAATGGTAGAGGATAAAAAGATCCGGTTTTAATTTTGGTATTAATATTGAAGTAATATTATTTATTATTGAAATTTATCATCATTGATGAAACATTCTAATGTGAAAACTACATTAAATTAAATTATACAAAACGATTGTAGACTCGGATAAACTGAAATATTCCAATGATTGTATTCATTTTAGCATTAATATTGCGACAAAAGTTATTCTATCTATTCTGCTTACATTTTACTTTATGTTTTTTACTTTTTTCTTATAAAATTTTTAATGTTTTTCATGTGACGTTTCCCTTTTTGCTTTTCAACCTACGCCTCTTAAAGTAAATTCCAAGAAATAATAAAATTGGCGAAAGGCTTCTCATTTTTAAACATACAGCTGAGCTGTATGGAACAACAAATTATTTGAAAGAATTAAGGAATATTAAAAAATAATTTTGATAAACTGTGAGAGTAAAACAGAAAAGAAAAAAAATCTTAATGAATAATGAAGTAAAATTCAGGCTATAAAAGCTAAAGTAAATTTAAATATCTTTTTTTTGTCATTGAAACTTATCACTATCCAGATAAATACTCAGACACCAGACAAACGGCATGACGAATGAAAATATTTTTCTTTTCACAAATCCAGACAATAATAGATTCAGTATTCTGGACCAACTAAATTATTATTTTTTATCTTTAAAAAGCATCACTTGACTCATAACCAGAATTTTGGAGAATTCAGAACTCGTTCCAAAGCAAAATGTTTTGTTAATTTTAATTCGTTTCTTAAATGCTCATTTATATTTCTACAACAGCGCTTTGAATATTTGTGGGACATTTCACATAAATACTCATGCTACATTACCATCCAGCGGCAATCATCTGATGAAACTTTTTGTCAACAGTACAAACTTTTCTCTTTCTGTTAGAGCTCGATGAACATATTTAAAAAAAAAAGTCAGCTGATCTAAAGATGCTTAAATAAAAATTCCGATAGAGGTAAAAATTCACATAAAGCTTAGATTTACATACTTTAAAAAGATTTCCAAGTACACATAGAGAGAGAGAGAGAGAGAGAGAGAAGTCAATTTTTTAAAATCTTTCTAAACTATTTTAAATTGAACATTTTGAATCAACTAATGGTTGATTTGAAATATGGAATCCTAGTAAGAGTTTTAAAACTTAAAAATTTTTATTGATTCTCAGTAGTTTACAGTTTTAAATAACTAATACTCTCGAGTTTACAATTTTAAATAACTAATACGCTCGAGTTTACAATTTTAAATAACTAATACGCTCGAGTTTACAATTTTAAATAACTAATACGCTCGATGAGAAATATAATCATCTCATAAAATAAGTTAAACATAACAAAAGAAGTATGCTGCGTTGTAGAAGAGCTCTTAATTTGTTTCATAGGCAATATGAAAAAAGACTAGAAACTAAGTTATATTAGCATAATAAGACATGCTACATTTTCTTGGAATGAAAATATTAAAAAAATTTGCAATCAAGTAATATTAAAATATTACTTGAAGGATTTTGTTAATTATTTATTGAGTTTGCACTAAAAAATATTCGAGGGCTTGTATCAATGGACCTCGTAATTGTGAGCATCAGTCAAGTGACAGGGACAATACCTGAGCTTGCATCTCTCTCTTCCAACGTGAGGTCTTGAAGCTTCGACAGATTTAACGTGCATCAGCCCCACTCACGGTGGGTTCTTAGTGATTTTTGGATTGGAATCCATTATGAAATAACGTAAGCCACGAGCTCATGACCTTGACTAATATGCTACTACGGCCAGTTTACTTATGGGAACAAATTATTTACTAAACGAAATGGGGAAATAACTCTTAGTTGCAACAAAATAAATTCGCATTTTAATGTCTAATATAAACTTACAATCTACACATATCGATTTCAAACCTATATATTACACGATTCAATTTCCTTTTACTGTAACCTATCTCTTACTCTCAGCATCTTATCAACTAATAACTACTTATGAAAAGAATGTTATATATTTAAAGTAGAAGTAATTAACTTCGCGTCTTAACCTATTTGTAAACCCTACTTCGAGAAATGAAAGTAAGCTCGATGAAATAAATAAAATCACTAGAACAGAATACAATCAAACTTAAATAAAGTAATAGAGGTAAAACACAGAATCTCACAGCGTCAACAACGGTGTAAACTGCTAATGTATGTATTAGTACATGAATATGAAAATTAGATTTCTTAGCGTACTCATTTCACCCAGTAAACATATTAGTTTCAGAATGCCGATGGCCTTGCGGCAGGAACGCGATCCACTTGATCAAGAGGTCAAGAGCTTGAATTCTGATTTTCCATAAGAAGGGTTATGTTGGAATAACGGTCGACTATGCATTTTTGATTTCATTCTCGTGGCGCAGTGCAAATGAATGGACAGAAATGTATCAGATTATGTGTTGTCTTCAACTGCAATGATATCAAAATTAGTTAACAAAAAATAAATGATTGTGCAATTCTTGAAAAGGCACTGTAAACTTTTTAAAAAAAGTAAACATTCATTTTCAATGTATTAAATATTTTATTGAAAACACATTGATTTATTTAGTGATAATACAAAATGAATACTCTTTACAATTTCAGAAAGAAATTCGATTCTTATAAGTAATAAACAAACGAAATCCAACAAGGAGCTATTTATTCAAGTAAAAAATATACCATTTTTTAAGCATAAAAAAATCAGAAAATAAAAATAAAGTGAAAAAGTAATTATTATTGTTTTTACTATTATTTTTTGATCTAAAATTCTTTAATCTTCTTGATATAAATTTTACCACAATTTTATTGTTTTTTATGCCACACAAGGCTTTACGCCATGCCTCCGTTAATGCTTTCTTTTCTTTGTTTGAAATTACTCTTGACAGTTTTTCGAGATACTCTCATAACTTCTTCATGTAGTTGAAATTTGGCAACTGCATCGGATTCAAAAGTCTTAGATGATAGGGATAATAAACATTCTTTCGTGAGATTTGGTGAATATTTACAATCGCTGTCGTGATGGAAAGCAAGGGATGTCCATGATAAACCCAGTTTTTTCAATATTTGAGGCAGTTTTTTCCCTCTAAAAATGGTTAAATAACCCAATTTATTCGTCATTAACACAATGAAACTGGATTTCCAACACCTGACGGCCATCATAAAATGCCAGACTATGATCGTACTACACCCAATTAATCATTTTAGTTATTCTTCGATCGCTATATTTTTACGAGTATCGTTCTGACAAAAACGCCTTCATTGCTAAATTAAAAATCAATTAAGTCCATGTTTTGATTTGTTCTGAAAAATTATATGCTTTTTTGCTGATTTGGCTCAGATATGAGTGATTTTTTTACTCGGTATTCTTTCAGGTAAAGTTATATTTATGAAGAACACTCTTCTGATAATTTAACTTACTGTTATTTTTATTTATTGCATTATATAATCTGGAATTTGGACAATATTTGAAGCAAGAATCAATATTATGATAAAATAAAAATGTAATTAATATTTGCCAATCTGATTATTTAGTCATATGAGTATAACATTTGCTTTATTTCAGTTATTAATTCAATATAATAATTGTGATATCAATTAACATATAATAAGCATCACATAACAAGAGTTGTTTTTTAATTTGTAAATAACACCTGATTGCTTTTGCATAATGTTTTTTTTTTTTTATTTCGCACTTCATAAATGTTTTCTAAAAATTTAACGTGATATGAAAACTTTTCATCTCAACAACAAACTCAATTATCGCTTTCTTATATTCATATTATTGTATTCTGGAATGTTTATGAGAAGATATATTTTGCGACATTCAGTATGATTCCATAAAAATCATTATGTATTAGATAGACTTATCAATTTCTTATTATCTATTTAGAGGACAGTTATCCAGTTATATTCTCTTACCATAATATTAATTTTCTTACTAGTTAGATGCTCGATCTAATTTGAAAAACTTTTTAATCAATCTACGTATGACATTTGGAATTTTGCTTATTTCAGGTTATAATTACTTTTTCCTCAAATGTCATATTACATAGTGCGCGCGCGTTTCTCAGCTTGTTATTATCTTATCGTGAAATAAATTAGATTTTCGAAGAAAATTCTTAAAAAAACAGAGCAAAGTTGAAAAAGCTCAAACTGATTTCAAAATTATTTATGAAAAAATGAAAATACATTATTCGAAATTAAAATAAGTTTTAAAGAAGGAATTGTCATTGTTAGCCTTTCCTTGAGAAAATTGTTCCAAACTATATACTTTTCCAGCAAAAACCACGTGACTCCCGCCAGAGGACGCTTTTGATTGGAGTGAGCAGCGTCTAAACAGACTAAGCTTTTACTTGAACTTGAACGAGAGAACGTGAGAGAGCGCTTTTTGCTCTACTATGTAACCTGTGTTGAGTCTTATAGTGATGTGTATCTGTTGTAGCGCGAATGCACAGTGCGATACAATCGGGCATTAAGGCATACAAGTTCTGTATGATGTCTTGAGACATTTCGTTCCATATTTGCCGTAACTTTGCCTATAGTTCGTTCAAACTCGTGGGATGCCCAACTCGCCGTCTCAAATGATCGAAGATATGCTCGATTGGAGACAAATCTGGGGATCGGACGGGCCAAGGAAGGGTAGTAACAGTGCGGAGAAAGTCTTGTGACACCCTTACCATGTGAGGCAGAGCATTGTCTTGTTGGAAAATAGCTCCTGGGAGCCGTTGCATGAGTGGCAACACATGTGTTTGCAGGATGTCATGGACATACCGCTGGGCTGTCACGGTGCCACGGATCAATACTAGGGGTGACCATGTATTGTAAGCAATGGCACCCCATACCATCACATCAGCTGTGGGAGCGGTGTGCCGCTGTAAAGCAAAGGCAGGATTGAGGCTTTCACCACGGGGTCCCCCCACACAAACACGATTGTCATCACTGCTGAGATTGAATCTGGATTCGTCGCTAAAGACGACCTGGTTCCATTCCGCTGCAGTCCAGTTTCCTCGTGGGTGTCAAGGGCAGCACATGTAATGGACGCTGCGATCCCAAATGTCCTTCAGCCAGGCGCCTTCGTATGGCTCGAAAAGACACAGAGGCCCTAGTGAAGGTGCTACCAGTGCCTGGATGGCGGCCGATGAAGCAGTTGGCTGTACGTGAGCATTTCTTACGATGTGGCGGTCTTCTCGACGACTGGTCTGTCGAGGGCGTCCTGAGACTGGTCTTCGTTTAAATGACATCTCTCTCGGATCCACTGGTCCCAACACCTCAACACAACCAATCAGAGCGGCCTAATTGACGAGCTACTCGCCTAGCTGACCACCGAGCTTCCATTATGCCGATGATTCTCCCCCTCTCAAACTGCGACAGCTGCTCATATTGTCTTCGAAAACGGCGTAATGGCATGTCTACCTCGGCTCTTCCTTTGTAAACGATTCAGCACACTCAAACAAGCTTTGGTTACCTGTTTTATATTCCACACAGAACGACTTTAAACGCCCTCTACCGGCTATACATAATGCGCAATTGCGCTGCATTTCTAATCATTTGCATATCTTCCCGACGTGTACCTTCATGCCAAGTTTCGGTACGATCCCACAATTATTTCTTGTTGCGCTAATTTTTTTTGTCCATGAGTGTATGTTTTTATTTACAAGGAAGTGCAGAGTTTTCATTTTTCATAGAGGAGGAATTTATCTTTATTGCAGCTAAACATATAAAGCACCAGCTCTCCTGAACGGCAGAAAAGGTTTGTCAAATTTTGATATTCTTAATGAATAATTAATTACATACCTAATCTGAATTAAAACGAGAAACTTAATTTTAATATTTTTTTTGTTTCTTAACATGGCATCCCTGCCGGGATTAGAGCTTGAGTTTTAAAATTTGAATACGCAAATATAAGATATTGAAGTGATATAATTGAAAATATTTTGATTATCATATTTAATAAATATGATAGTTGCAATAAAATGGCCATCGAAAACTCTGAACTCATTCAGTTATGCAAAAAGAAGCGCAGAACACTAAGAACGTCAGTTACTAAACTTGCTTCTAAAATTAGATTAGAAATTCAAAAAACCGAAGTAACTGCTGTAGAGAGCGAAATTGAACTTTATATAGAACAATTAAATGATAAAATCGATTCTCTGAAATTAGTTGATTCTGATATAGAAAAGTTATTGAAACCTGAGGATCTGGATAAAGAATTAGAATCAGCTGAAGAATACAGTGAAAAAATTGTAACTTGGAAATTCAAAGCAAATAAATATTTGAGAAGTTTGAATCAAAATAAAGGTATTCACGTCCCTCCCAATCCCCCCCCCCTCCAATCATTCAGCACATGAAAAGGATGTTAAACATCAAATAATCAACGTCAAACTACCGAAAATAATGATCCCAAAATTTTCTGGTAATGGCTAACATTTTGGAACTCTTACGAAATGTCGATACATAATAATACATATTTAGACGATGTCAGTAAATTTAATTATTTAAAAGCCCATTTAAGGGGAACAGCTTTGGAAACTATAGACGGTTTTTGTATTTCTCTCTAAAATTATGTTAAAGCTATTAATTTATTAGAACAAAGATTCGGCAGAAAAGAAACTTTAATAAACACCCACATGAGTCAGTTATTAGAAGTTTTCCCACTTAAGCGATCAAATTACGTAAAAAGTTTGCGACAATTATTTGATAAAATTCATATTAGAAGCTTAGAATCATTAGGCATCGCTTCAGATACTTTTTACACTTTATTATCTCCAGTAATTCTAAAAGTACTGCCAAATGATTTAGTATTTGAATTTCATAAGGAATTCGGATAAGAATATTCCGAAATTATTTAATTGAATTTATAAACAAGCAGCTAATCGCGAAAGAAAAGACGGAGTTATATTTAAAAAAAAGAGAGATTCAAAATCCGCACTCTCATATACCACTAAATGTTAATACCGTGAGTTGGCAAAACCAAACCCAGTTTTAAGAGGGAAAAGGGGACCGAAGCAACTGCTAGTCAAATGTTTGTATATAATTCCGCCGCGAAATCTAAGTGTCTGTTCTGAGGAATCTCATCTCAAGCGAGTGTAAGTTGTGAATTGGGGAAAAGTTTATCACTTGAACAGCGCAAATCGATGTTAATTAAAAAAGGTTTTTGTTTTCGCTGTATCAAACCGGGACGCATAAGTTCTTTTTGGAAAACAAAAGTAAAATGTACGAGAAAAGACATGCTGATATTATGTGTTGCGAAGAAAATAAACACTTTAAAAAGGAGAATCCCGAATTAAAGGAAGTTATTGAAAACACTACGCTTTCGAACAATAGTTGTTTTAGGGAAGTTTATCTTCAAACCTTAAAAGTTTATATTAAAGGAAATAATTTGAAACATTTGATTAGGGTTGTAATGGATATGAGTAGACAGAGATCTTATATTACAAAATTTATCGCAGGAAAGATGAACTTAAAGGGTTAGGAGAGGAAACTGTAAATCATGGTTTATTCGGAGGAATTGAACGCGCCGAAAAGCATCAAAGATACAATATTAATCTTTCAAATGTGGACGGAAGCTATAATTGTGAGTTAGAAGTTTTAGATGAAAAGAAAATTTGTGCTTCCTTACCTAGAATGAATGATGATAATAGTTTGAAACAATTAAAAGATCTAGGTATTTTAATTAGTGATGCAATGATAAATGAGAAATCCTGTCTATATGAGAAAAATTCTGGCGACATTAATTTGTTGATCGGAGCTAATTACGCAGGGAAATTGTTAACGGGAAATGTAAAACATCTTTCAGGAGGTTTAGTTGCCGTACACGCATTCCTAGGGTGGACTGTGTTGTGTAAAACTGATATAAAGGGCCCATCCACAAATATCTCACTGTTAGTATTGTCATTACACGTAAATGATGCTAAAATTACTGATTTCTGGAAGTTAGATTCTTTGGATATTGACGATAGTAGCGAAAAACGCTCTAAAACAGACACTCAGCAAATTGCTTTGAAACATTTCAGAAAAACTGTTAGCAGAGACAATACTGGCAGATATAAGATGAATATACCCTGGTTAGATGGACATTCTCCTTTACATGTTAATAAAGAAATGAACCAAAAAAGTCTAAAAGATACATTTCGATCCCTGAAATCAACAAATCGGTTAAATGAATATCAAGAAGTTTTTAATTAGTGGGAAAGAGAAGGTATCATTGAACAAATTAATCAGAACAATGACAATTTTACATTATCTGCCACACAGAGCAGTATTTAAAGACACCTCAATAACTACGGTACATCCTGTATTTGACGGATCCTCTAAAACTATAAACTTTGTATCAATTAATGAATGCATTGAAACGGGTCCGAATCTTATAGAAATGATCCCAGTTATTCTAAATAGATTTAGATGGGGGAAATTGGAGTTATTTCAGACATAAAGCATGCTTTTTTACAAATAATGCTGGACGAGTCTGATAGAGATGTTTTGCACTTTATGTGATGGAAGGATGGAGATCCGTAAAAGACAATCACTTATAGCCATTGTAGGGTTGTATTCGGAATATCATGTAGTCCCTTCCTACTTGCAGCTGTTTTGAATCATGTATTAAATCAGGTAGAAGAGCCTTTAAAAGGTCTTGCCATGAAACTCAAAGACTCGATGTATGTCGATAATTCTGTTTCAAGCGTAGATTCTGTTTCGCAGTTAGAACATTTTAGATTAGAATCTCAAAGAATTCTGAAGACAGCTGAATTCGAATTACGTGGATGGACAAATAATTACCTATCTGAGTTAAAAAGAATTTGTACTAGAAAGCTCAGATTGCGAAAAAAAAGTACCGGTTTTAGGTCTTACATGGAATATCAAAGACGACACTTTGTCTTGTGAGCTGATTAAAACAGAAAACGATAATGAACCAATTACCAAGAGGAAAATTCTGTCTGTGGCACACCAGCTATTCGATCCTATGAATTTACTTGCCCTATAACATTAATATCTAAATTGCTTCTTCAGGATTGCTGGAAATTTGGAATCTCTTGGGTTTCAAAACTACCCGAAGATGTCATTAAAATATTCCATAAATGGAAAGATGAATTAACTGAATCTGATATTGTGAACAGGCCATTCAAAAACTATGCCCATTAGAACTGGAGGGAGAAAGCGTCACCAACAAGGATAAAGTTCCAGACACTCCTGAGGATCATGCCAGAAGATCATTTAGTGACAATCCTGACTCTACTCCTGCTACTAGCAAAACCGGACGGATAGTTCGACCACCATCCAGATACAGTCCATAAAGTGTTGAGTTTCGGTTCTATATGCCCCGAAATTCAAAGGGGGGAGGTGTTCAAAAGTGTTCCGAACTGAATACCTTTCCAGCAGAACCCACATGAATCCCGCCAGAGGACACTGTTGATTGGAGTGAGCAGACCGAACTTTTACTTGAACTTGAACGAGAGAACGCTTTTTGCTCTAATATGTAACCTGTGTTGTGTCTTATAGTGATGTGTAACTGTTGTAATTAATGTCAATATTTATTTTTATTTACAAGTAAGTGCAGAGTTCTCATTTTGCATAGAGGAGGAATTTATCTTTATTGCAGATAAACATATAAAGCACCAGTTCTCCGGAACGACAGAAAAGGTATGTCAAATTTTGATATTCTTAATGAATAATTAATGACATACCTAATCTGAATTAAAACGAGAAACTTAATTAATTTTTTTTTGTTTCTTAACAGAAAGTATAAGCAGATATATTTTTAACTAAAATTACATTTTTTGTAATAAAGTTTGTTTGATGTTTATGAAGAATTTATCTTCTGTTTAATAATTCTAATCACATAAATCACTGCAGAAATATATTACCTCACATATTATATGATATAAATGTAGTAATATGCGCATACTTCCAAGAAAAACGTTAACATGCAAATCGATGCAATATGAAGTTTTCTGTCACTGATTAAATAAACTCAAGAACAACGTAGAAATTAATTTTATTTGTTTGTGAAATGTTATTGAATCAAACGCATATATAGAAATTGAAATCACATATATAATCTGAAATGCGAATTTAATAAAGTTTTTAAAAAATGCTACAAAATTTGAAAATAATTTTGGAACATAGGAATTTCGAAATTAGTATTGCATAACTACAGTCCATTAAGATATTATAAGACTATTTTAATTTTGAAAATTCTGAAATAAATTAAAGTTTCAAATTACATGGACGAAGTATGTGTTTTCTTTACAAACACACGTTCGACTCATTATTTTCATAATAAAAAAGGATTTAGAAACAACTCGATTTTCTTTTCGCAAGTATTATTTATTCAACCAAAAGTAAAATATTTATTGATAGAAAAAACCATGGAAAATTTAAATTTAATATACTTGAGAAATGCTTTTTTCATATATCTCTGATATGATATTTTTTATGAATTTAGTATGTTAAAAATTATGAGACCAGTTTAATTTTGTAGTTTATGAAATAGATAAAATTCCCAAATTTAATTTAAACAATTGTAATATGAAATTGCAACATATTTATTCTAATTAATATTCAATAATTTTGAATACTGTAATAAATTATTAAATTAACAAAAATATTAGAAATAAATCAAAAATCACTGTTAAGAAATTATAAGACCATTTGTCTATATCAATACAAATTAATATAATATTGGGCCTCCATTTTTCCTGATTACCTCAAACACTCTGTTATTGACTAAAATGACCAAGTAGTTATGTTCAATTTCAGAAATAATATGCCTCTTTTTTTTAATATGGTTATTTTCAGTTCATTGGATGATGAAATCTGATTAATTTTAGAATAAATTTTGTGACATAATGTACCCTAAAGATTTTCTATGAAGTTCAAGTCTGGATTTCGACTTCATCATGATAAAACAATAAGTTTTTCTTTTTTTAAGCCATTCCTTGGTGGATTTAGATGCATAGCAAAAAGCATTGTCCTGCTGAAATATTTAGTTAGCACTACATAATAATGGCTAAAACGGAATAAGATGATCACAGATCACATAACATAGCATGATATTGTGCACAGCCCATGCGTCCCGGAATTCGCTGTAAATCGCCCAGTCCTTTATGACACACATACTAAAGGCTCCTCAAACTATTAATACTCTTCCCATTTGTTGACTGAAATATTCTTTCAATTCGTTACTTAAATCATATCAATAGTGTTTGTAGCCATCAGGACCTCTAAAATTATATTTCTTTTGATCAGAAAATGTAATTTTGTTTCACTCATTGTTCCATGATATAACATTTGTTGCCTATTTCATTCTTTCTTCTCGATGATGTTTCCGTATCTTAAGTATTTCTTCATTTTCACAAATTTCCTATTAGTATTTCTTTTAAAACTCTTCCAAACTATGACTTGAAGCCTTCTTACTAAAATGTTCTGAAAGTTTATGTATCGAAAGATCTTTTTAGGTGATAATCGAAAAATTGGTCGTTTGTCCCGTGCAGTAAAAATCCTTTATCTTCCTGATGCTTTATTTTATTTGAATCATATTTACTAATTATGGCATTTAGAACGACAGTTTTAGAAAGCTTCATTAACCTAACTAATTCTTTTTCTGATTTAACAGTATCCTTATATAATAATACTTTTCTCATTTTGCCCTCAGATAACTCTTTACCCTTCCGGCATCTTCAAATAAATCGTAAATGGTGCTTTCAAAATCTGTACCTTTGCTTTGCAAGCCATTCTGTCTTAAAATACTAACGCATGAAATTTATATAATGTTTCTACTATGACACATATAATACTACATTTCTCAGGTTTTCTTATAACTTTTTAACAGACACTTTATTCTATTTTTAGAAAAATGAATTGTTATTAAAAATATTTATTTTAATTGTTAAAGTTGCAGTTAATATAGGAAGTATTTCTCGATGGATTTTAAATCTACTCGCTTAAAAGTTTCAAATTTTGTTTCCTTCTCCAGAAATGCAAAAATTCGTTAGTGGACTTGTAATTACAGTCTTAACAGACTGTAGTTAAAATATCTGACATCACATGTGTGTAGGAATTGATTTTTTAAGCTAATTTTTCACTTTTATTTAAAACATTAATCCCAAAAGTTAAAGAGTTTCCTTCAAAAGGCTTAGCCTACTTCTTTTTACCAAAATACAAAAAAATAACAGAATCGAAAGCTTTAATAACACATTACAAAAAATTTAAAGCAGTAAACTATTAATATTTTGCCAATATTAATATTAATTATGAACAATATAATTAATCTTTATTTTTGACCAAAATAATTAAATTACAACAAATTATTAATAATTACACATATAACAATACTAAAAATTGTAATTCACACAGCTAACTAGCATTTTAATTTTTTTTTTATTAAACTTATTGTAAGCCTTGCGAGTAACGAAAAAATTTGTACTTATCAGTAATTGGGAAGTTATTGAGAAAAATTAAAATAGAATTGGTGACAACTAAGATGATCTTGACAAATTCGCTTTTATTTTCTAGTGGGGCCGTTGAAGCACCAAAGGGTTCGAGTGTGCTATAACTTGTTTACTTTCAATATTTTTCATTAAAATGTTTATGATTATACAGTATCCCTTGGAAATTAAACTGTTTTCGCAAGAGATCCTGCAAATTCATTGAGATATTCGATTCCAATCAATTCAATAAATATCCATAAAAAAACATCGACATTTTAATACTAGAATATAGCTTAAGGAAACATGATTCGAAACTTAATCATTTGATATGAAATAATTGATTCTGTTGGTTATATTCTATAAAAATATTCTAAGAGCTTGCGAAAGCTATTTTTGTTCACTGTCATTTAATCTTTCAGTGGCTACTCTCTATGCAATTTAAATACTAAATGCTAATCCTTCATACATTTTGTACATACTTAATAATCCAGAGAAAAAATAATTTTTTCCTCTCTAATGAATTTCAGTTTATACGAAAATATATGAAAGGATGGAAAATATTTATAAATTTCAGAGAGAGAGAGAAACAGTGTCACAAAAGAAATTAGGTAAGAATTTTAATTCGTCACATATACGGAATTCAATTCTGAACAGTAAACTGTCTATGAATTGCACTAATTTAATTAGAGCGCGCACGCACGCACGCACGCACACACACACACACACACACACACAAACATATATATATATATATATATATATATATATATATATATATTTATATTTGTAGGTTTCTATATATGTTCTGTCAAAACAGAACTTATATATAATCCTTCAAAAATAAAATAAATCGTTGAATGCAAACAGATAAGGATTCCAATACTTTCAATACTGAAGATTAAGCACAATCCATTTCAAAAGAAACAAAAAAAACTCTGTATTTTATGTTCCTATAAAAATATTTGAAATATTCAAGTGAAGAAATTTTAATCCAGATAAATAGGTAAATGAAATCACAAAAATAATTAAGGAAAATACACATTGAAAACTATGGCAATTCACTGTAGTATAAAAATTGTTTGACCCGAAAACAAACCAGTATGGACGTCAAATTTTAAGAAAATGAACATGGAGAAATTACCAGTGGTTTAAGAATTCTTAAGATCCTAGTTTATTTTAATAATTTCTTGAAATTCTGATTGCATATACATATATTTATGTAATGTTGGAAATAATAGATATAGAAATCGATTTTTGTAAAAATTTTATATTTCAAAATCAAATCAAAATTTTCAAAGAGGTTTTTCCATGTTATAATATATTTTTAAAAATTAATTTTCTCATTGTAGTGGGTATGAACGCAAACATACTCAGAAACCTACAAATTTTCTATTTTACATATAAGAATAAAGCGGAAGTTTAAATAAGACTAATATGTGAATTTTCTTTAAATAATATACTTCATAGCTGGTTTCTATGTAAGGAAGACCGCGGTAGCCTAGTTGTCAAGGTCGTAGACTTGCGGCTGGCGGTTTTCGTTCAGTCGCGGGTTCGATCCTTGGCCGCCAAAGACCCACCGTGTAGCCGGGGCTGATGTACGTTAAATCTGTTCGGGGCCTAAGGTCCTCCCGTTGGCATGGTATGGATGTTAAGACAGGGCGTGCCAGCTCAGGTGTCGTCCTCGTCACTTGACTGTGGTTCAAAATTACGAGGTCTGTTGCCAATAGCCCTCGTGTTGCTTCTAGTGCGACTAATAAAATCTATGTAAGGAAAGACAATGTATTGTTACAAAACTAATATTGGATTAAGAATATAATAATATAGCTTTAAATTTCAATTTTCTTTTATTCTGAATTAATATTTATAATGCTTTTGTGAGTTAGTCATTAGAAGTCATAAAGAAAATATTATTCTCGTTTAAAAAGAATAGGATAATTTCTGCGAAAATCAAAGGCAAAATATTTATATAATTTATTTTATCATTAGCTAATTACCCTGTTTTATTCCACAGTTGCTTGAAGAATTATTACAAAATAAAGGGTGTTCTCCAAGAAACAAAATTTAACATTGCTGTTTATATAAATATTAGTTTTTACTAATGTTTTAATGGTTTTACTAATGTTTTAATGTCGTCAATAGCACGAGGGCTATTGGCGACGGACCTCGTAATTTTGAACCACGATCAAGTGACGAGGACGGCTCCTAATCTGGCACCCCCCCCTCTCCTAACTTCCACCCCACGCCAACAAGAAGACTTTGGGCCCCGACAGATTTAACGTGCATCAGCCCCGGCTACACGGCGGGTCTTAAGCGACCAAGGATCGAACCCGCGACTGAACGAAAACAGCGGGCCACGAATCCGAAGCCATGACCACTTGGTTACCGCGGCCACATATCAATGTTTAATCTCCTAACGTAAGAATAGAGGATTTGTATTAAAATGTGAAAACATGCTTAGTATTGGCCTTGTTTTCTAATGATCGGGAAATCAATTTATTACGAAAAATAATTATCTCGTAAACCTTCAAACTTTGAACCACTTTTCTAACAGCCAATTTTGCAATTGAATAGTAGTAGCGTCATAAAAACGGTGCATTTTTGATTAAGAGGAACTATTCTACCACCAATAAGCAGCAAAATTGAAATGGATTTCTTCACAATAATCTTCAAATAAAATAGTACAATAAAATGTCATACGTTATATAAAAGTCATCTTTTCATTGAAATAAGTAAATTACTTACAACTCAAAACTGCTCAATTTAAATGAATAAGTAGATTAACTAAATGATTTTAAATGAATAAATTACGTAGTGCCATTTTTTCTAGTTTAGTTGTCAGAAATATAACATGTAACTTAGTAAGTTAAGTTTCACCTTAGTGTAAGTGTAACTTAGTTAACTACTTAGTGCAAAAGCATTTATTATTCTTTCTTTTTCTCTCTCAATCTACTTTTTATATTAATTCAAAACTTAAGAAAATAAATCCAAGCAGAAAAGCACTGCTTGATATTGCAGTAGTGATTAAAAAAGTATAAAATAAATAGTTACATTCTTTTCTTATGAATTAATAATGGATTTACCCGAATGAACTCCCATTTTATTTTTAAGGAATGCAAAAAAAATTAATATCCTAATTCACAAGCTTCTTTTTTAATAATAATTCTAATAAGGTAATTACATAATAAAATTTATTTCTCCAATTTAAGTGGAATAATTGGTAGCATTTGTCAAACTCTTTTAATTACGACTTATTATATTTTTTACTATCCAAACTATTCTAATTACATAAATAATTAGCTATTTCATAATTTTATATGGGCAATCAAACAAAAATTTAATCATTTTCATATTACTTTTGTCTGATTTGACAATGAAATATGAAATTTTTCAATTGTTTTTTAGTGTTTATATGTATTCGTTATTATTCTTAAATGTTTTCCGAAATGCCCTTTCCAACCTATTTTTTTATTTTGATAAATTCATTAAAAATAAAAAGTTTAATATTATATGAACGTCTGAGCATCTTTGCGGTTTTATTTGAAAGTCGTAAATAAAATTTAGAGTTCATTATACTTTCAGTTTAATATACCTTTGTCATTATTAATAATCATTTACTTTTCGATACTTAAATATCTAATTATATCTATTAAAAAGCCTTTTAGCTAGTTTTAATTTTTCAAGTTATAGTTTTATTAATTGACTGTTTATTAATGTCGCTCATAGAAGCAACACAAAGGCTACTGGCGACGAACCTCGTCATTTTGAATCTCAAAGGAGTGATGAAAGGATACATGAGCTAGCACCTTCTCTCTAAAATTCTACACCTTGACAACGAGATGACTTGGAGTCTCGACAGATATAACATGCATTCGCCACACTATACGGTGGGTCTTTAATGACATCAGGACTCGAACCCATCCCTCGAAGAAACAACGCCATCCATGATTTTGCACCCATGACCAATATGCTACTGCGATCGCTTCATAATATAGTAAAGATGAAGTTAATAACATTAAAATTTTATTTATTATTCATAAATATTTTTGAGTTGCTAAAGTTTGAATAGTTGTACCTTCTTTATAAGTAGTGCTATTTGTCTGTAAAAGAATAAGTTTTCATTATGTATACGAGGATGAATCCCCACATTCATAATTTTATATAATAGTCAGTGATTTAATGTTTACATGGCAACCTTATCACCATCAAAGTATTCTCCTTTATATTTAATACATTTGTTTAATCGATGGTTACACAGTTGAAAATGTTTTTGATATCCATCTAGAGTGAAGGCTTTCTAGTTATTTTTCTTGACTATTTCTACGTCATCAAATCGGTTACTTTTATGCCCCAGTTCATGAGTAGAAACTAGCAGAAATTTCGCGGAGAGAGTAAGGTGCGCAAGACAAGGGAGTCATGCTATTTAAGTTACAAATTTGACTGTTTCCCCACATTTTAGGGTGTGATAACTGTTACTTTTAAGTAATAAGTTCCTTTGTATTAGTTCCAATCTATTAATAGGTTAAATTATCCTATTACTTTTAAATAGATTTTATTTCCTTATTTATTTTGGAATATATTCAACAACCTTAAAGATTGTTCAAATTCATGTCCCTGATTAATTTTGGATTAAATTTTAGTATTTTATTAATTGGGATTGGATTCCGTAAATATGTTTTTTTCGGGGGGAAAGGAGGAGATTTAATTCCACTATCATAATTACTTTTTGAAATAGCATACCTAAAAATGGTCAACTAGGCGTATACCTTGACTTTGGAGGCTAGCGGGGTTCCACATCAAACCAACTTACTTTAATTAACAATACAAAATATTAATGCATATTAGTAATATAGACTCAGAGGTACACATTTCTCATAAATTCTTCTATATAAAGCTAACGCATACTTTTTGAAATGAAGCAAACAAATATCATTAAGAATAATAATACTAAATAGATTTGCGAATGTAGCTTAAAAGAGGGTGAATTAAAAATTACGTAATATTTTAATAAAAATGCCGTAAAATAAAATGACAAATTGAAATAAGATTGAGCTGCATGGTTTGATGCTCTCTGCACAGCATCATACTGCTGCACGATGTGCAGCCTTTCGTTGCCTTCGAATAATTTTCTTCGTCGATAGTCTTTGTTTAGCTTTCAGAAACCTTTCTGGAGTTCTGTAATGTTTTGCAATACCTTTTGGTTATTATTATCGTGTTCGTAAAGCCGTTGCACCCATTTCATACTTAGGCTTCGATATTGCAGGTGTTCGTGAATAGTGAAAGCCTTCTTTTATATGAAATACCCAACATATTCTGAATTTTGTATATTAATAGTCTCTATATACTCGTTCAAAAACTATAACGGTTTCAGCTCAGACGGAAGTTACAGATCATCCTGGATGATAATCTTCAGTGAAATCTGTGAGGTCATTATCAAATTGTTCGTTACGTTTTAAAATTGCAGACCGTGATATTGCACGCTTTCCATTAACAGTGACAATTTCATGATAAATTTCTGTGCAATTCAAGGTTTAGCCCATAAGAAATGCACAGTTCATCTTATTTAAATTTTGAAGTACAGATGAAGAACTGATGCACCATTACGAACCTCTCTCTTAACACACCCACTGGATAAACACCACTAGCTACATTACCTTCCGAAGCTCTTATATTTATTTTTCAACCCCACGAATCTACTACGAGCTATTTACAATATATCGCCGAGCGCACCATATTTAATCTTCTTCTCAATTTGCCCTCATAAATAATTTCTATTTCTTTTCTTATTAATATATTTACTTCAGTCAAGATATTACTAGTATATTGAACAATGTTAGAATCACTATATATTTGAAATGTGGTTGATATTCCTCAATTAATCACTGAAGTTTTTAAATTTATATCATTTTATACAAAAGAAATAAAATTTTCTCTATTGCTTATAATCGAATTCATCGCATCTTGACATTCAGCATAAGTAGCTCATGTTGTGGAACGTGGTAGAAGCTGAGGGAACTTTTAATATATATGGATGAATTGATATTTCAAAAATAGTTTTAATTAAAATAATTAGTTTCAGACAGCTCAAATTTAATACCATATAAAATGATGAGGCCTTCATCATTTTATATGGTATTAAAAGTTTACATTTATATTTTGCACACACACACACAGATATATATATACACAATCTTATTGGTTAATAATTTCTTCAAGTTCGATCGATTTTCTTTATTCCGTCATTTGTTACATTATGTCAGTGAAAGACTATCATCTGATCATCACCTACTTTTAAAATTTGTATCTTTACCATTTGGATTATTTCACACAATATCGATTTACTTTATATTTAAATCTTGAAGTGGACTATTCCTATCTACACTAATATTTAAAATATATGGAATTTACATAAGAAACTTTTTTTATATTTTTACTCTTTTATTGTTAGGTATTTTTCATAGTTTTAATATTGACAAACATCACATTATTATTTTTAGCATCTTATTGTTTCTAATGAGTCGAAGAGTCTTTAAAAAGAATAACTTCTTTGAATTGTTATCATCTCTCAAACTAACTTAAAACATGTACTCATGAAAATGAATATCTTAAAGTTATGTTCTAGTATAAACGTAAAATTTAAAATGAATTCGAATATAGCATATTTATTTTAATTAACTGATATTATACAATTAAAATCATTCGATTGAGGAAAGGAAAATATATTTAAATAATCGAACTATAGTTTAAGTGAAGTTTATTCTTTTTATATTGCAATATAACAGAAAATGCTCCAAGAGTCATCTTTATTTTCCTTCAAAAGGTATACTATAAAATTACAAGAAAATAATATATTCATTAAGTTTTAATTTTCTTGCATGCATATTTTTGCTGTGGTTTAAAATTATGATTTTTTATAATCTTTAAAAGAATACATGAAATTTACGACTTGTGGAATATTATAGTAGGTTCGAAGTATTTTCTACCTGATTTATTCCAATCCAGTGATCAGTCAGTTTTATAAAAGCATATTTTAAATACATAGAAGGCAGTGAGTCCATTAATATTCCCTTTTGGTTTACTTATTCTCGACAATATAATACGGTCGATCCTAAATTAAAAAAAAAAAAAAACACCTAAATCAAGTCTACACTTCTAAGTTTTTATAAATCTTCTCGTAATACCTATGAACAGAACCTTCATTTATTTCACGAGTCCCTTTCACAAAAATAGAAATTACGAGGACCATCGCCAATAGCCCTCGTATTGTATCTAGTATGCAGTGTGATGCTAATTCAACCAATCAATCATATAAATAGACCTCATCACAGAATGTAACAAAATGTTGTTCTTGCCATTTATTGGTTTTCACAAATAACAGCTTATTTATATTCGTGACTACTAAACAGATTGTTGCAAAAGACTTTGGAAACATTCATTTTAATAAAGAAATGCGTTTCATAATGATTTACGTACAAGTATAAAAGTATTTATTTATTCAATATTCTTAAGCTATGTTTGGCTTAATAACAAACAAGTGTTTACAAAGCTTAAAAAGTAAAGAATTACAAATCTAATATTACATTGGAAATATAATGTAATATTTTCTAGAATTTCTTTTGTATTTTATTACGATTTAAATAAAATTGACACAAAACCAAACTTCCGCTGTAATTTGAATTTGAATATTTCTTATTTTAAAAGCTCACCTTGCATTTTTCAATATTCCTTATCGTTATGTTATACAAAACGCAAACTCTATTTTTATTTTTATATAAGTCATGCTTCAAAAAAGTACGTGAATGTTGATTATAGAATACTCACGCACTTTTTGACTTTCCAAATGGAGCATATCACTAAGTTCGTGGTTAATTCTTGCAATTAATGCTGCAATGTTTGTTTTCGGGAAGGATGCATGCCTTAAATTGTAACCACCTGCTAGGAATAAATTCTAACAATATTACGATTCGTTGATTGCTCGTCTAATGTGAGTCATGCCGTTGAAAATTATTTATGGCAGTTTCACTTGAGTTATACATAAATTTTTAATGAAACGTTTTTTTAAATAAGTCCAGACCTTACTTACGAATCTTCCCTCTCTCTCTCTCTCATATATATATATATATAAATACATATATATATATATATATATATATAAATACACACACACACACACACACACATATATATATATATATATAAATAAATACACACATATATATATATATATATAAATATATACATATATAAATATATACATATATAAATACAGACACTCATATATATAAATGACAATTAAATTATTGTTAAAAACACATAATAAGTAAAATAATAAATAAAAACCAAAAATCTACAAGTGAAAAAAACTTTTAAAAAATAAGTAAAATAATTGAATAAAAATTTAATTAATTGAACACGCAACAAAACAAAATATGCACATTCAAACTGGGGGCTGAATTGTGGGGCTAAACATGTTCTATGGTACCAACCCTCCCCCAGTGTAGCTTGTTGGGCAAAAATTAGATCAATGCAAAGTGCAAATTGTGATATATTTAAAAAAAAAAGAAACAAGAAAAGAAGAGGCAAGATACATGGATTACAATAAAACCAAAAGTTTTCAGTTAAATTTTTTTTAGATAAAGATTTAAAAGTCTAAAACAAACACATACCTAATTCCAAGCTTGCAAGAAGAATGAAATCCATTCAAAACAGATGCAAAAGCCAAATCACTAGACCCTGAGAAATATGGAAATGCTTAAAATTTACAATGCAAAAAGTTTAAAGAATCTTTTAAATTAAGATCTCTAAAATTTTGCACTGTTGCCAAATCTGATGTAAATATCAATAATAATTATGTAGAAAAGAAAAAATTTCAAAAATGAGAGAATACACACACACACATATATATATATATAATATTCTGGAGATAAACCTAATTTACCTTTCTATTCACGGAACTTAAATTTAATTCAAACTGAGTATGAAATGATTTAACTTTAATTTATATAAATTTCTCTTAATAATAATTTAATTTCCTACTTTTTACCATTTAAATGTAAGGCGTCAATTCTTATTTCCTGATACCATTCGTTTTTAACTTAATTGATGCAATAACTCGTTCTTAAAAATTTGCTGATAATGAATATCTCACGGCTTCAGACCTGCACTGATGATCCCTACTAGACTTTCTGTCTGCAGCTGAAGCCTTTAAGAATACCTCCACTTATATCATGTGATCAATTACAAAGATCCCTACTATAAAACTCAAAGCAAGAGAAAATTCTCTCTCTGCTGATCTCATCTGTGCTCTTTTACAGTTTATCAAACGAATGAGTTGTATCTCCAGCCTTTTGGATATGGTCTCTCTCTCAGCTTTAGTAAAATAAACAATAGCTTAACTCGACCTTGGCCTCGACTTATTTTATGAAAATCTTAATTTTAAAAGAAAATCATTTAAATATATATATATATATATATATATATACTTCATAAACTATTATTTGTATAATTACAGGATATTTTTGTTAATTAGAAATTTATTTCATTTATTTAACTAATAGATGATGACTATATAAATGGATCGCACAATCTTTCGTTAAGAATTTCTATAATATAGATTAAAATTTATTTGTAAAGAACAATCAAAGTGTGTAATAATTTTTTTTAGAATCTATGTGTTTTATAATTAAATCTTTTCAGTACAACAGGTTTCTTCTGTGCAATAAGAGTTAATGGATTTATAATTTTTGAGGGGATATTTACTGCACAAAATCAAGCAGTTGATCAATCAAGTAGAAAAGAAATTTAATTTTGCAAATAAACTCCATTTTGGATATGCAAGTAAAATATGTATATTTGTGTTTAGTAGATCATTTAAATTTAGCTAAAATAAATGTTTCTTTGGTTACTTTCATTCTCTAATTTTCTTTCTTTAGCCCCAGATAACTGAACTTAAATCCGTGTTATTCTGTAACTAATCATTCGACCAGAAGACTACGAATTGAAAATAAGTATATTTTTATATTTCCTTTATTTATTTGAATCAGTTAAGTGTAACTTAAAAAAAGCTTTAAAACATTTCAAATAAAAATTCGGAAAAGTTTTAAAGCATAGCGTTTGCTCTTTTGGCAGATGCTAGAAGTATGATCTCAACATATACCCTGTTACAGTAGTTGCATACGTAATTTATCATTCTGCGTTTCTTAGATGGACCTAAAATATAATTCTTTCCGCACTTTCTTTCTTCTTTTGTTTTCCGCACTTTTAGTCTTGTCTTCTGTGGTCTTTCCAAAATAACTTCAATAATTATTTTAAGTGAATGTCACAAATTTCTGCTCGTTATAATCTATATATTCGACTTTTAACGAGTTTATAATAGCATCTATTAATTTATTATTCGATTTTATTATTTAATAAAATTAAATAATGAAACAATTATTATTTAAATTGACATTTTAATTTTGGTTAAATTTTTTAGGGTAAGTATAGTTTTGCAATTTATTATTAGCTGGTATTCATATTTATGTTTGTTAAGTAACTTTTTACAATATTCTGCTGCTCATATATATATATATATATATATATATATATATATATATATTAGCAGCAATAAGCTAATCATATTATTTTAAACAGAGATATCGTGAAGATGTTTGTGAATGTTTTGGAATGATTAATTTTTTTTCATTATTTTCTGATTTGATATAGTTATATTGACATTTAAAAATTAGTTGTTGGAATAACTTTATGTACGTCTTTTTAAGTATATATATACCATATTATTCTACATCAGTCAGTTAATTCATTCTTTTAATACAATGACACAGATAAACTTCTTTTCCGAATGATAAAGGATTTTGACGATTTTAAATATTCTTCCGTTATTAAGAAGAAAGAAAGAATGAATCTTAAACTGTTCTAATCAACTGACGATTAAGTTTATTTTATACTAATACTTATGCTACAGTTATTAGTTTTTGCTTTTTTATGGACCAACCTAATTACTAACGACAGACGTATTTAATATGTTTAGGAAATAAGATTAAAACAGTAAAAATCTTATGTATTTATAGCAGCATTTGATTACATTTAAATTGTAATGTTTTTGTCTGAAATTCTTGACAATAATCTATTAAAGTATGTTTATATCAGTTGCAAATAATATTTTTGTAAAAATTCGCTTTAAATTTATTTTTTGAAGCGTGATAAGAATTTAGAGAATCATATTCAATGAACATAAAACTGCAATTCGAATACCGTCTCTTTTGAATACCAATCTTGATTTATGAACTCAGTTCTTTAATCCACTTCCAAAATTATTTGCAGATATTAAAATAAAAATAACGATTCTTTTAACCTGAATTTAAGTGAAGATAAATTAATATCTCGCGAATTATAAGTTATCTAAAATGATGAATTGAATAATGAAAATCCCAGGCAACTTAAAAAAATTATTATAGCTTCGTTACAGCTTCAACAATTCTGCGCCTTCAAATCATAACTGCCCATTTGTAAAACACGAGTGAGTTACGTGGTTCATTACTTTCAATTGATAACCCATGTTACATATCTTGTTGAAAATCATAACATAGTGTAGCTTCCTCTGCACACAAATTACACATAAAATGTATATACTTGATTATAATGAGCATGTGTCTTCTTTTCATTCGTACCTTTTTGTTTACTCTGACCGAGTTGAAAGAAAGAAGACAGACGGGCGTATCTCTGATTTTTGCATGCGCATGTAGGCGTTTTTAGGTATTTCTGCTGCTCTCTGCGGTTGCAAGTTCAGTTATGAACTTATCCGCCTTTTTCTTTTGTCTCACAGCGTTTTTTTACCTAACCTTTTGGAAATTCCGAAAAGGAAAAACCGTTTCGTCACAAAAAAACAGCAGGTAATATACATACTGACTTATAACCAATTTGCACAACAGATTATTCTGCATTCAGTTGTAGACATATCAGACAAAGAAAAAAAATCAGAATTTTGATACCAATGTTATGTAATGTTAAACTTTGAAGCCAATTCCATGTTTATTTTTCTTATAAAAATGTAGTGGTATACCTCAACACCAATGCCTAAAAATTTGATAGCTGCAATTGCTTTAAGTTTGGTTTGGGGTTTAAATTATTTTTATATCAATATATTAAAAGCTTCTTAGAAACAAACGACCAATATGGTAAGTTAAGTTACGAACAATTAAAATCGCTAAACTCTCCCTCTTATCACAGTCAAGATTTGAATCCAATTTTCTTGGTATTGGTTCATCTTTATTTCTTGAAGCTTAATTATCCAATCGAGTCTTCAACGTTGATATCAAGATGCTGATAAGAGAAGTAAATTATATTTAGTAAAACCAAATGTTCAAAAGGATTCATAAAAAGTCTTCATTTATAACACAACGACGCAAATGTTATGTGGAGTTAGAATATGAAGTATTTGCTTTGAAAAATATATATCTACCTATCTGTTTCTATTAAATTTAAAATACTCATCTTATCTTAATTATATAAAATAATTTTTTAAACTAAGTTCCAAACGTCTAATACCTTTAATCAGAAAGGGCTGTTTAAAATAACATTTAAGTTATATATTACTAGATTAGAAAATAGTGAAAAAAAAGCATTGTTCTCTCTCCTGCTACTATCAAACGGTAATCAGTTTTTATTGACCTTCAATATATTATTAAAAATTTGTTTCTCGGTATGTTATTACTATTTATCCATTAGTTTCATTCACGTTGAACTTCAAGCAATATCTTATTATTGATTATCTGAAATTGTTATTTTTAATTAAATAATGAAACTTTTCACGCAAGCGTTTCATTAGCAACTCTTCGATAACAGTGACACGCATAAGAAGAAAAAAAAACCAATTTTTGTTCTTAATTTTAAATGCTTAGGTTTCTCGCCTTTTTTTGGTAAAAACCATTATTTTACTTCAAATATAATCACGCATTAAAATTATTTATAAAATTTAATGTGACTTAATTTCTATCAGCTCGCTGAGTTATAGAACATAATTTTCGAGGCATTTGTACTTAAATCTTTGTATTCTCTCTTTCGTAAAACGTTCATTTAACTTAATAATACCCTGAGGTTGAATTTTAAATTTTTAAACTAATATAAAAATTAAATCTTTTCCATGAGTTTGGAACAATATATCCCGTGAGGACTCGGTGCCAGAAATTTCATACTCTCAACCAACCAATCAACTTAATAATAATGCATCACTGATAAAATATTGAAACAACTTTCTTTATATTTTGAATAATATGTATTAAACATGATGATTATTTTTGTTTTTTATTTTGGAAAAATTGAAATACTAGATATATTTGTCGACAGGAAAATGTTGAGCTAATCTACTTAATTTTTAAAATAGTGATATTCGTGTGTCCCATATATAAATAATTTTTTAAAAAAAACATTATGTTACAGTATTAAATGATTACAGTTAATTGATAATGAACTGTGAATCAAAACATTACAAACATATGACAATTTTTAGATAATACATATATAAATATTGTCGTACTGCAACATTTTATAATCACATACAGTATCGGTATTAAAAAAAAAAAACCTTGAAAATAAAACAATAAAAACTATTTTCAGAATATTTAACAGCTTCAGTCGATTCCTTTGTTAAATTGTAAACTCACAACACTAATAAAATAAGTTAGTTCGTCTGAATAAATGACATTTTAGGTATACTCATTTAAAATTATGTGCGTTGAAGTCCTAGACGGGATGTTTTCAAAAAATATTAATTTAATAAGTTTGGTATCTTATAAAAATAGTACAAAAATTGATTTCTTACCTACCATTTCATAAATTTTTAATATCCATTTTTTAAAACAATTTTAATACGTTCATGTTGATTTAATAATTTTTTCTACTGGTATTTGAAATAAACAAAGAGAGAAATTTAAAACAAATTTGGGAATAACATTTGCACAATAACGCTACGTAGTGTTGTCAAGAGTGGCAGTACAATAATAGTTTAATAATAGTTTTAAGACGTGTATTTTTGAGCAATAAAAAAAATTAAGAACGAAAATTAAGATGTACTGGTATTGAAAATTTCTTGCCAATCCCTTTATTCACAACAATAATCCATATATATATATATATATATATATAATTTCTTCGTTAAAAATATTAATAATATAAATATATGTTTCTTTAATATCTAAGGCCATTGTGATTATAATTTCTTAAATAAAAACACTTAATATAATGTTAAAAATAATGTTATGCACTATTAAAATTTTCAATTAAATGGTATGAAAAGTTGCATAAGTACATTTCTTGTGTGGGGATATATTTAATATTCAATTCCTCTAATTGATTATAGCTCATCAAATTTGAATTTAAAAAGCATTCTGAGCTAAAAATCTGCAATGAAAAAAATTTAGGAATAAATGAGTAATTTATTTTACGTCATTTATTTGTGATTCTGATTTACTATTTTCTTTTCTTTTCAAATACAAAATGAAACTTTGGTTTCTAAACTGAGTATATTTATTGTAAATAAGACTTCATATAATGATGACCAGCAGTCGGGTTTCTAATAATAAACATCTGGTATCTGGCACCGTATCTGCAAATTACCGCTAGGGATTTGCTGACGGTGATATTATTTCTTAAGTATGACACGTGCGTTTTTATTTTACAAAGTATTATAATATGATTAATATTATCAAATATTAATGTTGTTATAAAGTATTTATTGCCTTAATGGTAAAGGAGAAATGGTATTTAAAGATCATGCTTGAGGTGCTTCAAGAATATACAAAACATTTGTTTTTAACTTATTGCATTTTAAAAGAGCTATATAATTCTAATGTAAAACGGCTAAGAATATTCAAGAAATTAATATTAACTATACATCAGAGGGTTGTAAGTTTTTTAATTATATTCATAAATGTTCATCACAATTACGATTAAACGAACAAATTATTAATAAAATACCAGGAAACTCAGCTGTACCAAATATGTTTTCAATTAAAATTTTCTCACGCATTAAAAGTGAAAAATTTAGATTTTTTTTTATCCGAATATGCCCTTTAAAACAATCATTGAAATATATATTGTCTGTTAGTTTAATATTAATGGAAAACATTTTTAATAATCACAACAAAATATATTTGTATAAGTACCACTCTACATGAGGCCCAACAATTGAAATGAATATTAAATGTCAACTACATATAGTTACCAAAAGAATAAATTGTAAAATAGACAGAAATATAAGATTTAAGTTCGAATCCCGAATCCAACAAAGACCATCGTGAGGGAGATAATGAATGCTTCTACTTGTATATATTAATTTCAACTGAGAATTAAAGTATAATTGCATAAAGTGATGTAGAAAATAGAAAAATGAGAAAACAACTTAGACATATCATCTTTGTCATCTGACTGTGGCTCAAAGAAAGTGAAATTCGTCTATAATAATCTTAGTATGTAAATCAATAGTGACCCTAAATGAAAAATAATCAATCAAATGAGATGATGAACCTTCTCGATATCGAAATGATTAATTTCATCAAAAGTATATTATATAATTATCAAGTACTAATTTATATAAAAAAAACATTGCTTATTGTTATTTGGCACTTAAACTGAATTTTAATTATCAACCAGTAATACGTTAAGTGTAAAATTCAATCAGCTGAGATTGATTAAACGTACCAAGGGCAGAAACACACAATTTAGATATGCTTTACTCTTCGGATTTAATGAGTTTAGTGTAAATTCTTACGTGTGAATAAATAATTTCTCAAAGTTTTTCACTAAACTTTGTAGAGTATAATTATTGAAGAATGATTATATTGAAATGATATAATTTTACATTAATATTAGTAATATGTTATTTCCATCTTCTTTTGCAATGAATATATAATTCAATTAGATTTCTGTAAACTACTGTATCGATTAAATTTTAATAGCGTATATTATATTGGAAAGATTTATTTCAAGTTGATTATAGAAATGTACAAAAATAAGTAATAAAACAGGTGAAAGGTACACAATGGAAACGCTGAAGTTATTAGAGAGTTACTACAATCATTTATACAGAAAAGTTGAATAACAAATACATTTGAACGTAAAGAACAAAGATAATATATTTTGTCACAAGAAAATGAATTATATCGGATCTTTCGATTTACCATAGATAATTTATCGAGTTTTGAAAGAATTTTTTTATAAACCATGCCACCGTTTTCACCACGGTGGAAATTTACAAAAATATTTCGCATGAAATAATGACTGATGCATTCAAATATTCACAAACATGCAACTTTTTCGCACTTATCAGAAGAGCCTCTTGAGCTACATGTCACAGATCCAAGCGGTAATTGAAATTTGTCCATTCCATTTGCCGAAGTTAATAAGCTATAAAATAAAAATTAACTGCAACTGACGTTTCCTTAACTGGCCACCACGAGACTGAACCAGTGATAGGATTAATCTCAGGTTCAGCAGAACCCGGTACCTAATGTTTTGTTGATTTTTGGAGAACCGGTTGTTAAAATAACACTTGTAGTCAGGTTCTTTCTAAAACAGACTAAGTTCTTTTTAAGAATAGAAAGATCATTAAGGCAGTGAACCGGTTGTTAAATTATTTGAATTTCTCACCACAAGACTAGACTCTTAGCTGGATAAACCGAATTATAAAAAATGCAATTTTTCTAAGAACTAAAATCACCCTATTTTTTTTCTAAATCGGTGTTAGTTTCAAAAACTTTTGAATAGTTTATTCTTATTTCAGCATTGTCTAATATTTTGTGTCTTCATAACTACTTTGAATTTTCATCTGTTTCAATTTTCCTTACAATTGTTTCCGTTGTATAAGTGATTATAGAAGAATACAGCTTTATGCTTCTCGATAAAAACAATTTCTTGTAATTGTTCAATTAAATAAAATATGCGATATAAAACTAATAACAAGCGACAAAATATGGCAAATGACATATGAGGCACTGGATCCAATGCTACGCTTAGCCGATCTTGGTTAAAATTCTGGTAAGAACTGGGGGAGGGGGGGAGAAAACGAGTAAAAAAATTCATGCATAGTGAGAACAAGTTGAAATATTATTTTTATTGACATTAAGGTTTTTTTTTTTTTATCACTAAATATTAATGTATTGAAATTTTCGATAAAAGTTACGCTTTTAGGTATTGGTAAGTTTTTAGGTATTGCATAATATTTCTGTAAATATAATATTTTGAAATTCCTAAATTAAATCTCATTTAAAGCAACCTTGTTCGATTTCGTATAAGAAAATAAAATTAAGGAAAAGAAACAATACTTTGCTTTCTTCCCCAGTTAGCAGATAAAAATACACACCCGCGTGCGCACGAAAGCAGATAGAAAATAGTGAAAAGAAACTAGTAACGCGCGATGAAGGCACAATGTCATCGTCCGATTAATTTCGAAGATGAACTTGACGAATCGCTCTGTCTTGCTCGAAACCTCCATGTCACCAGTTATCCAAACAATGCGACTATCTTCCCCCGCCTGTGTTGCTTTTCAATACGAATTCGAATTCACCCAAGCTTGGAGTGATTATTGTTCTTTCCGGCGGTCAAAGGATGTGTAACATCGGTGCCTTTTCCACAGCTCTCTCCTTGATGACAGTATTGTTCATTCATCTGGAGGAATTGGTGGATTTCCTTTGTTCTTCTATATTACGTGTTTCAGCTCAAGAACCTAGCCTACACTTTTCCTTTGTCCTATTTTCAAGGAAGGTAACTGATTTCTTGCCATGAAGGAACATGGAAAGCTTCGTAGAATTGATGGTATCTGTATAATTAGAAACTGTTCCGCAAGGGTTCACTGCAGTGAGATTAACAGTCTGGTTGCAATAGATCAAAATATTACCATTGTAAAATATTGTATTATATTGGGTAAAGCTCGCGATTCTTATTTCGCATTTCTTTAAATAAACGTTCTAGTTGATGTGCAAGATGTGAAAAAGAGAAATACACCCTTTTCAGAGCAATTGTCTTTTTGAATCATTAAGATTTCTTGGATTTCTTTGAGTAGAACATTTATACATATTCTTCAGTTGCATTCAGATATAAAAATAAATTAACGAAACTTTCATTTCAAGGAGTTAAAACGAGTTAGATTCAAATTTCTGATACATTAGAGCTAATAGCGCGCTTTTTCTTCTCAAAATAATTTATAGCTCAATTTTGTTTCAGTATATACTAGAACTCTTTTATCCGAAGATCTGAAAACATTCTATGATAATTGCTTTAATGGATATTTATTATGATGTGTAAGTTGTGCTAGAACTTTAAACTTATTTTTCAAGTTTCTTTCAGAACAATTTTCATTTGATTTCATATTTACATTGAATTATTAGCCATAAACTAACGTCCTAAATTACGTTCTATCATTAAAGCAAATCGAAACTTTGCTCAAAATAATTGATCACATGTCGATATTAAAATAACTGGACATTTTTATAATATTTAAAAATATATACTTTGTATGTAATATTTTTAAATACATTTTAATTCTGATTTGAATCCATAAACATTCGGGGATATCAGTACAATATTAATTTATTTATATAAAATAATAATTAATGTTTTTTTCATTAGGAAACATTTCCAATATTAAAAAGAGAAAATTTTCGAGAATTTGCTTAGAAATGTGTACAAAGTCTTAATAAAAAGAAGAAAGATTATTAGTTACAATTTTATATACGTAAATCTCGGAGAAGTTTATATGTATAAAGTTTCACAGGAATCGCGGTAGCGTCTAGGGATAACACTCACGAGTTTGCCTCCAGAAGGTTTTTAGTCAAGACCTGTCTTCGAGGCTTGTAACATCTTGCAGTTTAACTTTATTTTTTATACATCTGAAAGCATAGTAAATCACTGATATTTTGAAAGAATACTTTATGTATTAAAAATTTTAGGAGATGAGAGAAAATTTGAAAAAGAATAAAAAATGAAAATGGGAGACCTAAAATAACTAAAAGATACTTATATCATTAAAATACTTTTAAAAGTGCTAATATTGAATATTTTGTGTTTGATTGTACGTTGTATAAATCAATAAACACTTTTTTGTACCATATTTTTCATAAAAGAAGAAAAAAAAAAAAAAAAAAACTGGATAAAAAGTAAAAAATAAAAAAAACTTATGTCGGAAATCAAAGGCATTTGTATAGTATTACAATTGGAACAAAATCTTTCATTTATGTTCATAAAATGTATTATTTAAAAAAAGAATAGAATTTTTTTACATTACACTAATTTCTTCTTATTTATAACACAATGAATTAAACAGTTTTCCTTGCAATGTTTGTAATATTATTTACTAAGATTACAAGTACAAAAGCTTTGCAACATTATTATTTATTATAAAGTTTAACATTATGTTATAAATATATCTTTTACGTTAAATTATGAATATTATTATAATATACAAAATAAGTTCATTCGTAAATCTTTATAATCTTATATCCTTGGTATATATCAGCTTAAGTTTGTGTTTTTTGATCGTTGCTGAAATAAATTTTATGTAAACAACATCTAAATTAATAAAAATATGAAAATCAAGCATTTCTATTCTTGAATATTATTTCTTAATTCTGATTTATATAAATAAATTTTATGGAAATCATGCACAGTCAATCTTTATACAGCTAACTCCCTTTTAGACGGTTGGGTATTTTTTTTCCGAATGAATTCGTCGTAATTGGATTGGCGAAACAAAGAGAAAAACTAATTTTTAATGTGATATAACACACAATTATTACTTAAGTTCAAATTCTTCATCATAAATTGCATGTATTAATGTACATTATTCTGAATACAAGTGTATTTTTCTTAATACACCTCATAGCATTATTGTGTGATGGCTTAATAAAGTCGCACCTAGAAACAACATGAGATAATAGAACTTGCAATTTTAAGCCACAATCAACTGACGAAGATGACAAATGAGATGGCACCCCATCTCCAGTTTCCAAACTACACTAATAAGAATTCTTTAAGAATCGTCAGATTTAACTTACTATCGTCCTACAATACGATGAGTATTGTATGAAATCAGAACTCTAACCCAATTTTGTATAGAAATAATGATAACCAAGAGCTATCGATCGACAATGGAGGCCATATAATATCACCCCTTAGTTTATAGTTAGCCCCGCAACACCTGTATTTTTTAAGAAGAATCCTCAAAGCGCTAATTTACACCAGATGCTAGTCAACTGAATAAAATATGCCAAATGATACAAGGGTCGTTCAATAAGTCCTTAGAAATTATGTTTGGTAGATTTTTTTAATTTTTTTATTTTTCAACATTATCTTCTTTTAACTCTATACACTTTTCCAAGCGTTGTTTAAATCCATTTAAACCATCTAAAAATTTGGATTTCGGAAGGTCCTCAAAATAGGCATCTGTTTGAACTAAGTTCTCTTCGTTCTCTTCGACATAAGCCGTTGTTCGTTGACCCATTTTGCAAGGTTTGGAAATAAAATAAGAAAAAACCCACTGAGCCCCGGATACGGTAAATATTGCAATAATTAGAAATTTAATTCCATTATTTTAGCCATCGAAACTGCACAATCTATTATCTCTGCGTATCGTTTCATGATTTCAAACGTGTTCAGTGTCATGCATTAAAAATCGACTCCTAAACATGATTCGTTGCAATGAGAGTTTTCAAAACATGTTTCATCATAACATTTTTTCAATTATTCTGGTTTCCAAAACCAATTATTGTCCTAGATACTCAGTACATTATAAATATTAATTAATTACTGTTCATATTACAAAAATCATATTTATGTGTTGTTTGTTTCAAAGGTCCAGTGGTTTGTAGAATATTATTTTCTAAGAAATATTTTAAATATATCTTGACAAAAACACTCTGTTTCAACTTTTCCTTCCTTCTCGTACTTTGCCAGACTTACTAATCATCATTTGGGTTTAACTTTATAAGAGGAAATGTATTAGACAAATCATTAATTTTTTTTCATCCATTATTACTTCAACTATAAGTTTATATTTTATAGTCACATCAATTACCCTCAACAACTAATGCAATTAAGACGTCTGTGTTCACGTACAAAGAATAATATATCAAGTGATCCAGTCAAATCATCATTTGAATGTGCAATCATTGAATTTATTTTCGTGAACATTTATAGCAACCGTATCCAGATATTAGTATTAGTCGGAGACCAAAGGAAAGGTGGATACGACGCGAATTTTGTACAATGTCATTTAAAAATAATTTTATCAGCAACGTACAATCATTTGCGAATAAATGCATTAGTGTCATTTAATCAGAGGTTCTGATCTGGTGCTGGAAACGCATGAATTGATTCGTGACGAATCAGTTTTAATATAATTGAATACCTTTAAGGATTTCAGATTGTGCAAGCTGCCCTTCACAATTATGATGTCTCTCTTTTATCATTATCATTATATGTTGGATTAAATCATTGTCTATAAACATAATGAAGAACTGATATGAAAAAATCCATCAATTACATTTTTAATTTTTTTTAAAATTAGATTTAAATCAGAAGGAAATGATTTCCTTTGTATCAGTCCTGTTTGCTTGCAATTTTATTGTCTTTGCGTAACGAAGCAATTTTAATCTTTTCAAAAAATGTTCTGTAAAATTTCCTAATTAAAAAAATATTTTCGTTCAGTATATTCTTTTGGTATTTATTCTATTACAAAATTAAAATAC
Organism: Nephila pilipes; assembly: GCA_019974015.1. Lineage (NCBI taxonomy): Eukaryota > Metazoa > Arthropoda > Arachnida > Araneae > Nephilidae > Nephila > Nephila pilipes. The sequence goes on from BMAW01054313.1 coordinate 1,170,791, forward strand.
GCAAAGGAAATTTTAATGCTTATGAATACGATCAATTAATCCACAGTGTCTTAAAAATTACTATATTTCTTAGCTATTTTATGATTGCAATAAAGAGTTCCGGTTTTTAAGGAATATGTTCATCTTTTAAAGAAAATATAATCACGTACGAATCTACTCGTCTTTTATATGTTTTTTAACGAATTCAGAATTTTCGGCTGAAGCTACGTACTTATCTAGGGTGAGTTCTCATTAAATAAACATCCACTTCACAGGTACTATTAATCAGTATCTAATTATATGTAGACAAAGATACCCATGCCAAGTCCAGATTATACGTAGGAATCTACCCTACTTTTATGTGATTTTTGATAAATTCAGAATTTTCGACTGAAGCAACGTATTCAGATAGGGTGAGTTCATTAGACAAACACCTGCTTCACAGGTACTACTAATCAGTATCTATATATATGTAGACAAAGATATTCATGCCAAGTCCAGATTATACGTAGAGATTTATTCTTCTTTTGTGTATTTTTTGATGACTTTAGAATTTTGTAATGAAGCTACTATTCTCGGATGAAATCATTAGAGAATCTACCACTCCCAAGTTACTACTAATTAGTATCTACCTATATACATGCAAAGGTACCTATGCCAGGCCCAGATTGTAGGTGATGAAAATAATTCAAAATCTTAAAGATCGTAGTAGCTTAGTGGTCATGGTAGTGTAACGTCTGTGGCATATCCACTTTCATCGGCCTTTTTTTTTAATGTTCGTTGGTCGAGCTACCAACTTTGACACTCATGCATCTGGACTGCCCGAGCGACACCTGATCCCCGAGATGTCAGCAGAAGGGGGATCGTGGCTATTTCGGCAGCTTCTGAAGATTGGGGGAATTTGCCGACGAGAAAACCGTTGGAGGTCGATGGCCCTCAAAGAGCGTCAGTCCCTGATTGGTTCCCGGTCCAGACGGACGTCTTGGTATCTCCTGTCACATATTTTTGTATAATCGCTGTACATAGTCACATTAAATATTTTAAACTTAAAAATCAGATTTACCTATTTGTCTGATTAACAATAAATTATCTCAAACGGTACAGTAGTGAACCTGCAGGTGGCATTGTTTCGTCGAGACGTGGGCTCAAGTCCGTATGTCACTAAAGACCTGCAATGAATTGAGACTGATACACATGACTTGATGGACTTAAGGTTCCAAGTCCTCCTGTGGGGATGGTGTTGAAGTTTAGAAAAAGAGGTGCTAGCTTAAATGCTCAATGCGACGTTAATTAGCAGTGAATCAATTTAATCAAAATTTTAAGGCGATTTTATTTCGATTATGACCATCAAAATGTTACAAAATTATAGTAACATTTATAATTATGCTTTTTACATATTTTTTATAAAGTACATTATTTAACTCTTTAAACTGAAAAAAATATGTGTAATTTAAATTTTATTGTTAGAGCATTTTTGATTAAATTATATTTATCATTTCGTTGTAACTCTGAGTGGTTTTAGAAGTCTTAAATTCCTTTAACAAATCTCAAAAATTTCCTCTATTCTCATTCTTATATATTTGAAAGTTTTCAGATTTCAGTTTGATAATTTACCAGTTTAAATATCATAGGGAGAAGTTGTTGGTAATTTTTTATTTGACTTCATTTTATTAGAAATAATAGCTTCAAAAGCAATTGAAAGTTGTATTTATGGATATCAATTATCAAAGTTTAAAAATAACGCTTTCAATGAATAGGGTACATTTGTACGTTTTTACATCAAATGATAAATGATAACTTCGTTTATAGTAACAGGAAATAAATTATCAGTTTATTTCATTCAAAATTGCTTTAAAATTTAAAAATATAATAATAGATGTCGATTTGTTGAAAATCTCAAAAATTGTAATGTCCAAATGAGGATTTTGGAATTGAAATGTACATTGTTTTGAATTATCAAATATAAATTATTAAATCATTTTTCAGAAAGTTTTCTATGTTACTTTTTTCTGTAATGATTCCAGAACGTTATTGCCCCTTCACACAAAATTTCAAAAAGTTATAAATTAGATCAATTTAATATAAATTTTGATTGTTAGAAAAAAGTAAAATATTTGGAAAATGAAAAACACAAAACATTTCTAAACAGTGAAAAAAAATCACATAATTTATTCGGTGTAGTTTAATATTTTTATATTTTATTAAATTTAATTGTTGTAAGAAACTTCCGATCCGTATTAATATTTTAACTACCGTACTACATTATTTAAATGAAGTATTATTTAGCTTTACCTATTCATTTTTAAAAAAACTTATCCTGGAAAGGTTATCTATCGTACCATTAATACGATTCAAAACACATTGAAATCTCAACAATACTTATGGTTTTAATTTTTTATTAGTAATAGCCTGATTCATTTGTTTTCTGTCTTAAAATTTCTTTTGAGATTTGTCAATTAAATAAATTATACATAATATCGTTTTAACATGGGTGATCAGAATAAAAGTAAAAAGATAGATTATTATTTGTTAGATTTAAAAATAAGAATAAGTAAATGTTTCACATTCAATTTCATTCTTCATAGAAGTGATTCTTCGATGATGACCTGAACACAAGTCACAAGAAAAAAATCTGTGATAACTGGAGAAAAATATTTGGTTTATTGCAACAAAATGTGGCACTGAGATATAGTACTGTGTGAGAAAGTTCTTACTCATATAGCAACATAGAAACATTGAAAAAGAGGAGAATTGTTAGTTAAGATACATGTTTTATATCAGATACGATCAAATCATGACGTATAATATCTCGAAAAAGGTCTATCTAACACGGAGTGTGGCCACCATACATTGCTATGAAAGCTACACAACGAGCTATCATATTATGAATGATGGTTTCGAGAAATGGCAGCATTAAATATCATTCGTCTAAAAGAGTGACTTTTAACGCTTTGAAGACCCTGAAAAGGGGTGACGTTATGCAATGACTTTACCAAGACCACTCCAAGCATCTTTAATACGAATGAGATTTGATGGCTTCACGGGAAGTCCATACAGCGAATATCCTCTTCTTCAAGAAATTCCTAGGCAACGTGAGCTCTATATGACTTCGTATTATCATCCATATTACTCGTAAAGGAAGTTCGAGCCGGTAGCAACCCGGAAAACTCTTACATAAGCTTCAAAGACCTCATCCATGTAACGATGTACGGGCTCACTACCCGCATCCAAGACGTACAGAGTTGTACGACTGCCCAACATTAAATAGGCCCAGGCAATTATTCTTCTGCCATGAAATTAGTCGATTTACCTTACAATGGAAGGATGAAAGAGAGCTTCATGTTCTCTTTAGATGAAGATTCACCGAGAATCACTCAGAATACTGAATCTCGATACGTCAGTGAAAAGAACACACCTCTATTCCTGTTGTACCTAAAAATAGTGTGTTCTGCTCCACAACAAATGGGTTCTCCTGTGTGATACGCTCTAAGCGAGACACACCACTGGACGCCAGGTATAAAAGGTCATCTCTGTTAGGCGTCTGTTACTGTTTGCTACTAAGTTCTTGCTCCTGACTCAGAGGAAAGAATGATCTGTAGACATTATTAGCTTATGTCATTGTATCCTTAAAGCCGAGTAGCGATCCTGGGCAGGTGTCATCGTCGTTCATCAGCTGCCTGAGCTGCGCAACCAGGTGATAATATCACTTGATTGTATGTGAATCCAAAATCATGATACCATTTTTGGTGCCTTTGATAACCAATGAGCCATTTCTGTTTGAGACTATCTAGTTTCAAATTTGTCAACGTTTCTCTATCTCATCGCCATATGTAAACGGCACTTTGTAAGTAAGTGACAAGTGTGAGAGATGTTTTTTTTGTTTACTAAACACTTCAGAGAGAAAAAGGAAGGAACCTGTATGATCGCAAGGTGACACGCATTAAATGTAAACATCTTTGCTCGCCAATGTAACACGATAAAATGTATGTCTGAATAAGTTATGTTATTATTGCGCTTGCAGAGAGCAAATCTCTATGGGAAACTCTAGGTAATGCATGAGCTAAAAGTAAACTGAAATTCTCACCCATGTAACGCATTAAAGATATGAAAGAATAAAGAAATTGATATTGTTATACACAACCAAGTCTATTCTTTATCAGATTCTTAGGATAAAAGTTATGCAAAAAGGAAATTAGTGAAAGTTATCACTAAAGGTGAAAAGTAAAAAGAAATTTAAATAAAATGAAGTTAATATCCCAGAAGTAGTGTAAAAGTAGGAAACGGTTTATTCCAAATTAGGTGCTAATGCATTATGCTACCCGTTCTATTACAATACTATCCGTTCTATACAATACAAATTTTGTCTTTTAAATTAGTAACAGTTTTGAACTATTGTGAACAACTTGTTTGTAAAATTAATTTTGGACACTGGTGTAATAGATATATTAAAGAAACAAGTATTTAAAATGATTTTTAAAACTATGGAATAAAGACTGATAAATACACAGTTAATACTTAAAACCTTACAGATTTTAATAAAATAAGAATTATTAGGATAAAAATACTACTTAATATTTAAATTTTATTGATGTAGGATTGTAATAATTTTATTTTTGTTTGGTTGATTACATTTAATTGAAATTCTTTATAGATTTTTACCATCGAAAACACTTCGAATAACTTATATTTAAAAATATTTTTGTAATTTTTATGGTAATCCAAAGTTATTTGTTTATCATGCTTAAATCATACTGATTTTATTTGAAACTATTAATTCAAAAAACTTTCAATAACAATATTATTGATATTTAAGTTTTTACTGTCTGTTCCCGCATTTATGTAAGAAAGTCATATACTAAACACTGGTAAACCCTTTCATTTGCTGATCCGTTTCAAATTGCAAATTTCTTGTTATTGGTTATTTATACATATTAATTTTCAATCTTTCAAAATTAATTACATATAATTAGGTTTTGAATTAATTCACTCAAAATTTTTAGAATGAAAAATGCTTTGATATTTCTTATGATAATATTTATTTACTTATTGTCTTTTCTATCGAATCACATTTTTCAGTTATTATAATACTCTATTAACATTTATTTTAGAAGAGTTCTTATACTTTTTTGTGAAAAATTAGGCTAAGTGATTACACTCAAAATTTCAAACCTGTTATTTTTACCATTTTTTAAATCAGGATTACAGTTTTATGAATCTTTGATAAATTCTATTTTAGATTTGAAATGGATGTGTGATAATTCTGAAGTAAACGTCACATTTCCAAAATATTGTAATTGTGATAAATAAACGATTAGTTGAGAAATACGAAACATGAGTTCTTATTTCTGTCTTAATATTTCTATATTGCAATTCATAATTTAATAACTAAGTTATTTTGATCGTTCAGCAATGAGCAATTTTCCCATCAATAGATTCTGATAAAATTGGGATGTGAACCTTTAGAGACTCCGGTCACAAATCCCTCTATTCTGTCTTCCTCCCCAGATGACGCAACCAATAAATATTTTTAAATGAGTATAATCACGTTTTTTCTTATCATAATTATAGTTCATTTGAAAAATTTTAAAGGTGTTCTTGATTATATTAATAACTTCTTTGCTTTTCTTCGGGATCATTTTGAGAAATCTAGATCACAAAGATTTTCTTCTTATAATATACCAGGGAAGAGTAGTTACACTGTCTTTGAGAACCCCATTTCAAAAAGAAATATTTAAAAGAACCATTTATTTGGGGCTTTCAGATAGATATTGTAAAATTTTCCAACTTTACACTTAATTTTTTTTCAAAATAGCACAATTTTATGAATTTTAGCACTTGACAAAACAGTGATTCAACTATTAAGTTTTGGAAACAGATTTCGGCTACAAAAATATATTCTAAAACCTAAGTTTGCACTGAAACAATTCTCAGATTTTGGTTCTTCATAATGCTGTGTTTTTTGAGCATTTAAATTTGTGAAAAAGGAGCATCTGTCAGTTTTAACTGATCTGCATTTAACTGAGCTTGTGCGAACTACCCTAACAAGGTATTAATGAACTTTTCTGCTTCTAACTGTCAAGATGAAGAATATTCCTAAAGAATCGACAAGTACTTATAACTTTTAAAAAATTACTTTAAAAATTGTTTTATAGAATCAGTATAATTTTATTACTTTTTTATGTTTTGAATAACATTATTTAGTTTCTTAACTAACAAGAACTGTGAAATAAAATCAATGCTTTTAATTACTGATAAGTTTAAGTTTGTTAATAACTTTGAAAAAAGAAATCATATAATTATTATTTAACATTGGTTAATGTTAGCTTATCAGATATTTCACAGATATATTTTATTTGCATTAGAGGCGCACGCGTTTTATGAGCTATTCTATGGCCATCTCCCTGTAATATACTAAAACCTCTTAAATATTTTATTGATTTTTGAATAGCAATCATTTTTCATATTAAAGTAATAAGAAAGCACTATTTACTCTGCCCTGTTATCTCTCTTCTTGTTTAAAATTACCTCATTTATAGTAAACTTTTTGATTATTAATGCGAGTAACAAATGAAAAGGAAAGCTCTTAATCAGTTTATTGCTGGACAATACACAGAAATAAAACTTCACCAAATTATTTAAGTTAATATTACAACGCTGAAATTTAACGTACCATTTCTTTAAAGCAAGAGATCGATAGTAGTCTGAGAAGTCAGTGGTGAAAGAAAGATTTAAGAGAAAAATCTACATTGACTTTCAGTTTTTAAATTTTATTAATATACTTATTTATTCCATACTACAGATCTCTAAGGACAATGTTTTTCTTAATTTTAGTCTTCTAAATTATATTAAAGTACATGCACAGAGCAATTTACCATAGCTAATAAATAAAATTGCTTACTATTTTTAAAATTACTGAAACGTTATTGCAGAAAAAAATGAGTAAGAATTATCAATGTTACTCATTTATGTTAGCTTCGTGTATTGCATCCATTTTAAAACATTGCGAGGCGAAAGCTCTTTAAATGTTATTTTCGACAACCTTTAAGACAAGGTAATAACCCCACGCATGGCAGACTTCGAAAACAATACAATTTCAGTGTATTGATGTCGTTTATCTACTCTTTATCACTTAATGAATGCACTTTCGTTATTCTACGGTCTGGATCGTTCCCATCCAAAATTCGTTTGTCCTTGAATTTTTAAGTCTTTCACCGGAAACGTGATGCAATCGACATAGTGCATTGTTTAGAGATTGACTGCACGATAACCCATAATGGTTTTGGTGAACAGAGAAACCATTCAATATGGCACCGATTCATTTGTGGTTAAATGGGTTAAAGCGTTTGACAATTAAAACCAAAAATATCACTGTAGTTATATCAATAGAAGGAAATAACATAACCTGCGTAATACGGGATTGCAGTTCCACCTGAAAATATTATGAAATAACTCAAAGTTTAATAACAATCAACGACAAATCAATATTTTCGCTTGAGGCTGCGTTTGTCGGATAGAATGATTAACTGGTATGACAGTTTCTGTTCTAACATATAATTTATGTAGCCTAAGAGTATTTATTTTGTAGAATTGGAAATTGTATTCAGATTATGAAAATGTTAAATGATACGAAAATTACAATTCATTAGAAATTTAAATATGGTCATTGTTACGTGAATGGAAAATATTTTTCTTTCTTTTTTTTTTTTTTCTTTTTTATTCATTACCAATCTCATTGATTGTAATAAACGTATTCATGTATCCTACTTTTTTTAATTGTGAAATGAACTTTTCTTATCCGGAATTAAAATATAATTTGTGTTCAGATATGTCATGATAATTTTAATTATGTTCTTACAAAATGTTATCGTTATTTAGTAGAAACATACTACAATGTGTAATATTTTCCTAGTTTATTATAATTAAATTTTTTTACAAATTATGACACAAATTAATTTGATTCACTTTACATAATAAAACCAATCAGCCGATCTAGTATACAAAAACTAATGATGTGATTGCTTCATTCATGTACTGAAAGAGTATCAGATTCGCTCTAAATCATTTGAAATATTTAACCAAATAAATTACATTTAAATAGTTTTCCAAAAGTTGGGTAATTATCTTAATTAGTGGGTCGAGACTGTCTTATTAATTGTTCATTATGCTATTGAATTATAAACAGTTGAATTTGAATTTCGTAAAAGAATTTTAAATTATAATAGTATAAAAGTTTATAAAAATCTGAAATATAATTTGTTCAGAATTTTTTTAATAAGATAAAAACTTTTAAGTACACATATAAATTGAGATACGATTAAGTAAGTATATAAATTGAGATACGATTAAGTAAGCATATAAATTGAGATACTAATAAGGAACAGGGTAATAAGTATCAGGGCATACTAACGATGACAAAAAAAAAGTAAAAATACTCTAATAATAGTTAGTTGTAATGTTAGAAATTATTTATACAATTTTTTAAATATTAAAAACTACACCTCTCACAGAGTAAATGAGTCATACAAAATGATTTTCAAGAAAAAAAAGTTCATAGATTGTTTTTTCAATAGCTATTTTTAGATTTTCTCCTAAATTTGATGAGGTAGACATTTAATGGATTATAGTATTCCAACAATATGATTAATAAATCAAAATATCTAACACTGTTAAGTGGTTATAGTTGAAGAGTTACACATATAAATAAAGAACTACAAGGCCATAGTGGATATAATAAATTAGTGCAACCAGGACTTAATTATATATGTAGCATAAAAATAACCTTGATTTACTTTATATTATAAAACCAGTGAACCGGCCTAGTATACAAAAAACTATCAATATGGTTGCTTCATCTATGAACTGAATTTATGAATGAGTATCAGATTTGTGCATTTGAAAAATAAGCCATGTTGACCTCTACCATATTGAAAATCATATTGTTACTTAATACTGATCCCGAAAAATCTTGAATAATTCGTTCTATTTATTTCTTCTTAAGTCATCATTCATTTTTTGTTTAATATCCTTTTGAGGTTGCTAAGCTCAGCCCAGAAAACAATAGAATGGTCATCGAATAATATTTTATCTTGCTGTAAGGCAAAACTATTCTCTTAAACTGATATTTCTAGATAATGGACAGAAACTTACATCACAGTGATGTATGTGACCTTTAAGTGCATTCAAAGATATAATATTATGTAGTTAAGCATGTCTTTCCCATGGAGATCTCAGAGAGAAGAAACAAAGTATTGAAATCAATCTAAATGTCATAACTTTAAGTCCTTAATGATATTTTCATTAAATAAATGTCTTAAATATAATAACACCACTAAATAAAGCTTTGGAATTTGAAAAAAAAAATAAATAAAAAAAAAAGAAATTATTGTGAGACTGACACTTTCATATATATTTCAACTGAGATTTGAGAAAGGCTAATGAATTTTAAGAAAATTCTTCAACTTCATTGACAACTTCTTTGAAAATATTAGCATAACTTGAATGTTACCTGATTTCAGGAATGGAATTTTCTTGTTCAATGTTCTGGAAACAGTTATGTTTAAATCATATTTTTTCATAGCCTCGGTATAATTAAAATACATTCAACATCTAAAGCAAAAACATAAAAATTAAGTCTGGATTCTGAGCAGTTTTGATTTTTTAATAAATGGATACTCAAACTTTTATAAATGTTTGGTTTAAGAAGAATATTTTTCATGTATATACATTACGATTTATTATTTTTCCATATTTTTAAGAAAGTGAAAATATTTTTAAATTAATTTTAAACAAGAAGGAAATCTGTGACTTACAGGTCTTATGGCATGTCAAAGGGATTTAAAAATATGAGATTAAGAGAAAGAATCGAAGAAAGTTTTGGGAAAACCATATTAAAATGCATACAGAAAATTTCGAGAAAAAGATGTAAAATATGATTAAAAAATGTTCGTCACTTAATCAATTCTTATTAATGAATTTGTCTTCAAATTTTTATACTAAGGTTTAATTTTCTAATATTATTATGTTATTATTCCTGAATTTTAAGTAATGTGTGTGAATATTCAGAACCTTAATTTTCATTTCAAAAGTATTATTTTTTGCATCTTGTGATCCTTTAAATGAATTCCAATCTCTTTCTAAGTTATTTCATAATTTCTCAAAAAGACTTTTCTGAGAAAAATATAAGTTCATGGCATAAGTAAGATTCCTTATTTTTATACTGAAAGAATATATTATAACCTACTTAGTATTTAAAATATCTAGTTTCATCTCATTTTTTTTTTATAAAACTGCAGTTGAGGATGATGAAGCAGATATTATATATATATATAATGTTTCCCCATTAGTGACTGTTTCATCAGCTTCAACTGTTTGTAGTAATATGTGATATATAAAGATTTAGTGAAAAGTATCCTTGCACTAATAAAAAAATTAAGCTCCTTATTTTTAGAATGCATGCAACATTATTCATTCAGACCACCATAGCAATAATTAAACTAATTTTTTTATTAAAGTCGCCACATACATGATTGAAGGTAATCCAATTTTTACATCCGTTATTGAGGAAATGCTTGTTGTAACGAATTGTATCATTTTTAGAATTAAATTAGTTAAGCCATTTTTAAAACTACATTATTTTTTATGGAAATAAGGTGATAGTAATACAGAGTTAATGTTCCTAACCATATTACCTAATAGTAGAACCTAGAGGAATATGAGCATTGTATCCATTAGTTGGCATGGGTATTATATTATATAAGTGCTAGTTATTCCCGTAATGATCCTTGGCCTGTAAGAATTATTGAACCTTGACTTACCACGCGGCATTTCCTCATGCAAGAGATGTCTATCGGATCATATTTGCATATACTTAATGATGTTTTGATGGGATCCTAGTTTTTTAGAACCGCTGCAAAGCAAATTAGTCGGTTTAATGTAAGGGATGAAACGGGCACTTTTTTGTTACTGCAGTAAATGTAACAAACAGACAGTTGCCTTTACTATTACCTGTAAGATTAATAAGAGATTCTCAATGACTAATTATTTTTTTCTTAATACTCTGCGGTCCTTTTCAAGAAATACCTCAGTACACATCAGCACGCAGACTGCAGCACGGATTTTTTGTTAATACTTGATCACTGGCTTAAGGTTTCCAGAGGCTACTTACCTTCTAGATGAAAGTCATCTAGTTAATGATGAAACTAGTAAATAAACAGGAAGGACATGGAATGTGTGTAAGGTTAACTGGGATAAAATGTATCACTGTTTAGAATTATTAATTGACTGACAATAATGAATGAGTGTAAGTATTAGTCAAAGATCTGTAGAGACACTATACACAAGAATGTTTTTATATAGTGATTATGAAATGCCTACAGCTTTTTCATGTATTATTGTATACTTATAAGTTCACTTGCGTGACAGGGTTAATTTAATTATCATCAAATAAAATTCAGCAGAATTGTAGTAAATTATTCCAAGCACTCTCATTCTTGATTCAGTTAATATCCTCTAAATTATCCATTGTTAATAATTAGAATAGAATTCTCTAATTGCAATGGAATTTAAATTTAGTAAAGTATTCTAAGGGTTGAAGAATAAATATTACAAAATTTCGATAAATCTGTAACTCTACAATCTCTTAAATTAAAAATAATTATAATTTATTAATATACCTATTACGTACATGTTACACAAGAGCTAAGATAACATAAATTTAAATTTCATAGAATCAAACAATCATGCACCATGATGTCCATTGTGTCATATTACAAAGCTGTCAACTTATTCTTTAAAATTTGAATTAAAGTTATTAATGTAGTAAGAGCAGTAAAAATTGATTATGTGATTATGTTTAAAATATTATTTAAAGAATTCGATTTTAATAGCGATCTGATTGCTATTTAAAAATATTTTATACGAAAAGACGGGGAATTTATGCTTAAATTACTAAAGTTATATAGATATAATTTTATATGGATATAAATCATTAATAAATTACAAATTATGGATAATAATGAATAATATATCAATTATTAAAATTAGAACTATGAATTGAAATATTATGATAATTTAAACATATTGTATAAAAATAAAAATTAAACAAAATATAAAAATATCAACGCTTTACCGAGATCTTCAAACACATTTTAAAAGAAAGAAAGTAAAAAAAAAATTGTTTGACAGATGGAGACAATGTAATTCTATTATGTTTTGTTAGACTTGGGACTAAGAATAGTATATTTATAGTAGTATTAGTTATAATAGTGTATTTATAGTAGTAGTATTATCACAACTTCAATAAATTACATTGTAACAAGATGGTATCAAACCAAAAATTGAGCAGAAATCTCTCAATTCAAAGCAATAATTGAACCAAAGGAAAAAGAATTATGAACAAAGGAAACAGATTCATTTAAATTACAGTAAACTAATGCATTTCATTAAAAATAATTTATGCATTTATATGCACATTATTAAACCATTTTAGACTTAAAAAGACTTATAAACTTATAAAACTTATACCTCCAAAAGCAAGCTTAGTGGTGTTCTTAAACCTACTGTGAATATTTAGCGATAATACCTTCTATCAATATAGACTTAATTTCCAAAATATATTTGTGCGTGTGTAATTGATTGATTTTACAAAATAAATATTATTTACTTAATTTTACTTATTCTAGCAATCTTAAAATTATTTTTAGCAAACATTCATGCAAAAAAATAATTATAAAAATATCAAAATTGTTTTGCATTAATAAATAACCTTTCTTAAATATAATTAAAATTCGTAATATATATACAACTTTAGATAATAATACAATTTGAGCCATGAAATTTAACATTGCACTAATAAGAGAAGATAAAGCATTCAGTCTTACTTCACTCCTATTTTAATAATTGAATTGAGTAAAAGAAGTGCATATGCATTATAACATTCCCTAATTAAATTATAGAGGAAAATTAAAAAAAAATAAAGTGGTGTTTCTTAGAGCCAAAGTTTTCCGTTAATTAATTCTGTACTAAAATTCTGAATAAAGTGGAAGCAAAAATAATCTTAATCATGTACTAGACATAAAAAAAATAGATCATGTAAAGAATATAGCTTACATTTCAGAGATAATTTTTAACTGCAAATAAAAATGTGAATGAAACTGCTGTCATTTATTTTTCTTACCGTTGATACTTTTATAAATCCTTATCGCAAACATCACCAGAACAATTTTCTTGAATTAATTATGAGATTGCACATCCTCTTTTTTTCGCTTATGTAATTTCTATTTTAGTCAGCAAAATTAACATGCCTCACGTGATTGTAATATTGAAAGCTTCATTTAAGAATTGCTTGTGAAGTTTTCAACTTGCTGATATAACTGTATAATAAATATTCTTCTAAATATTTTGTTTGATGTTGACAACTTTCGTTGATAAAATGATTTCGTTGAAAACAAATGATGTCAAATTATTTTTGAAATAGTATTACATATATATATATATATATATATATATATATATATATATATATATATATATATATATATATATATATATATATACATATATATAGCGGTTTTTTTTAAATCATCAAAGAATTTCTCAGCTGAAATTTTCGTATTACATTTAAACAATTTTCTATCGTGTATATGAATTTCTTTGTTGGCATACCTATAACTTGTTTTATATGTTGTATATTTATTCTTATACACTTAATTATTTTACTTTATTTTGCATCTTACTAAAATTTTTTACAAATAAAGCCATATAACTCAATTGAATATTAAATATTATGTGAATTTTTCCCTTTCCCTTCCTGATCAAATAATCATTATAATAACAGTGTCACAAATCTCTAATATGTCACCATTTTTTTCAATTAATGAAATATTCTTGTTTTGTTACAGTGCTTTATGTAACATACGTATAACTAGTTGAATGCATGAAAAAATCGATGCATGCTGGAATCATTTTTCCGTGTTCTATTTAACTATTATCGAAGTTTGATGTGTTTTCAGAACTATATTTAAGTCTCCCTCTCCTCCCCCGTATAACATTTCCGAAAAAATTTCTTTCATTGTATGACTCTCAACATAATGATTTTATTCTTCACAAAAAATTTTATTTCATTATTTTCTTAATAAATTTAATGTCATGAAGAAATTATAATATTTCGCAATAAAATTTAAATGAAGAGACCATATTTAAGCTAATGATTTAATAGTTCTAATCCTATTTGCTATAATTTTGGTTTTAGTGAAATAAATTTTTAAGAAATATAACTTAAAAAACTTAGTACATTTTAATATATTTCAAGATTTTCACCAACGCATTTGGAAAATGCTGAGATTAATTTAAAAATTATTTAATTTAATGTTATCATACTTTCAGATTATCTTATTTTGAAACATTTAAACAGAAGCAAGTTTTTTAAGCAAAAATTTTATTCAAATAATAACTTTTAAACAATAATTTTAAATTTTCCATAACAAACAAAGGAAAGTGGAAAATAATATATGCTTATTAAACATGTAATAACGTTCGATAAAATTTCATAAGATGAATTTTACTCCTCTTTATGTAGAAATGGTTCTTATGATAAGTTTATTAATATTAATTTATAAATGAAAACTTTTATATACCTGTAAGACTCATCGGATTACTAAAAAACTTTATTTTAATTAGGATACAAAATCAAGGAAATTTAATTTTTGCAAGAATGGAATCCCCATTTTTAATAGAACATTTCTATTATGTTGATTATTTTGTTAACTTCTTTCTCAATCTTTGCATTTTTATACGTCGTGATTTGTTTCGGAGCACCTGATCTCTTCTTCAGCGTACTCCTTGCATAAAACGTTGCAAACACCACGCATTTCCTTCAGATTATAAATATCTCACGCGTCTTTTCGAAACCAGACTTGTTTCAATTCCTAGCATTTGTACCTTATAAGCCCGACAGGTGCACCGTAATTTAAGATATCTTTCGGAGTTTGTCAAATTCTTTGCAGATGGTATCGTCCCTTCTCCCACGACATGAGGGTCAGTGGAACTCTTGTCCGTACATGTAAATCAGCCATTGTGATCCCTGACCCGTAGCAAAGGTCTTGTCAGTAATCGGAGGACTCTTTTCCTTTCCTTGTTTTTCCTTTTGTTCTTTACTTTCCTGCTTAATTTCATTGTTTCATTTCTTTGGTTCTTTTTCCCCCTGTAACAGATTTTAGAGCTCTGCTACTGCGTCGATGTATGCGCACGTAATTTTTGAAGAAAT
>BMAW01054313.1:1198600-1287596 GCA_019974015.1 Nephila pilipes
ATTTTTTTACTTTATTTATATTAATTTATCGATAACAGAAAGCCTAATAAAATTATTAATGAACAAATAAATATCAATGATATAAATTTATTAAATTGATAATGATATTTAAAGAACTTTACCTTTTGTTTACTATGTTACAATTTTTCTTTTCAGAAAGAACTTTTAAGAGATTTTCCTTAAACACACACACACACATATATATATATATAGTATATATATATGGATTATCAGTTCATACCGATGTTAAAATTTTTTGACCATTCTGTGGTAAATATATATTCCACTAAATATACACTTTTAGCCTTATTCAGGTGCTGAAATTCATAAAGCAGGAACTTGTGTAAGGTCATATGTAAGGAGGCATCTGTCGGTTTCTAACTTAATTTTAGCCCAGAGATGATTGACAATAGACATTTAATTAAGTCTTCTCACCCTAGTAGACTGATACGTGTGACACGACCAGATGATTAATGTGCACCACTTTGTTATATCCTATAATCACGATATTGATTGATAACGCATTTTCTTATATGTTTAACTACAGCAGTAATTTTTGAAGCTATTTAGTTACATAGCGCTGAGCTGAAGGTGATAAATTTATCACATTAAGTAGAAAATAGTTTTAATTTCTACCTAAGTAATGACATAAATTATTTACTTTTATTAAGACCATGAGTACAAAAATTCACTAATCTATAAGATAATGAAGTATATAAATATAAGATTAATGTGTAAACGGTTAAATAGATTTTTTTAAAAAACAGATGTTCCAATATTTAAGATGTGCATATGATAAATTAATCATAATTGAAACTGTATAAACGGCTTTTGTGTTAAATATATATTTTTAGTCAAAAATTATATTTATAGCCAATTAAACAGAAATTCTCATTCTCGTCAAATTGTGATAAAGGAACAATCTATGTCTTTCACAAGGCTAATTACTTTAACAGAATTGTTAATGGGAAGATTCTTTTTTGCGGTACAACCTCAGTCAGTAGACTATAATCCTCATTTTTTTTCTTTTTCAGCATTTATGAATACCATAATATTTATTCATTGCCTTATTCAAATCACAGTCTTTATAATAGTAAATGATTTGAGAGAGTGAGTGGTTTTATTAACATCGCACTAGAAGCATCAGGAAGGCTATTGGCACCGACCTCTTAATTTTGAGCCTCGGTCAAGTGACGAGGTCGACACCTGAACTAACACCTACCTTTCCTAAATTCCACACCACTTTGAGCCTCGACAGATTTAAGTACATCAGCACCGACTACACGGCGGGTCTTTAGTGGCATTTCGGCTCGAACCCACGACTCAAAGAAAACCGCTCGCCGCGAGTCCTCGACCATGACCATTATTCTACCGCGACCTTCAAATTTTAAATTATTTTCTTGATATTAATAAACATAGATATTTAATGAAAGTTAACTACAAAATCAAAAATTTAAATCTAACATTCCATCTTACAGATTTTTCTTCAGAAAAGGCTAATTTAGGAATGCCGAATCATTCCAGTTAATAAAGAAATTAATACCATATAATATTTAAATATTTTCTTGGAAATAATTTTTCGAATCTATAACAATACCAGTATTTAATAATAAATCATTGCCTGTAAACTTATAACAGGTTTTAAATAATGTCATATATAAAGGTTTTAGTCACATTTCGATTGTAACGAAAAATTTGTATGGTAACTAAGGCTCTAATTTCTCTCAAACATGCGGAACTGCGTTTCCGTACTTTATTCCTCATTAAAGAAGTTTATTATTACATTTGAACTCAAATATATTTTAATTTTACATTTTTTTTCCAAAACGTCATGGTAATGGATAAGTATTTTTATAAGCTTCCAGATCGGCAAATTAAATCACGGGTTCGAATTCTGATTCACAATTTAAGTCCTTCTACATGAAGTGTGAAGAGAAGTTACAACTCAGGTTTTGTCCTTTTCACTTAGCGATAATTCAAAATTAGAGTAAGTATATTTCCAACAACCTTTTTAGTGATTTAATAAGAAGTAATGTCTAACTAGATCAATTTTTTTAAAAAAAAGTTATTTTTAAATATGAAACTATCTTTATGCCACCCATAAGGATTATTTAACATACCACAAAAGTACATAATATGTTTATAAGCAAAAGATTTATTTTCCTTTCTCAAAAGAAGAAAATACAACTTTAATTGTCATCACAGATTAATTAATTCATTAATCACCTAAATAAAATAACTCTTACAGTATCCCAATTTTATGCAGATATTTTTTAATTCAGATTTAAAACAAAAATTATTTTTGTAAATGAATTGGAAAAGTGTGTATCTTTAGTTTTTAAATCCCCGTTTCAAACAATTCACTTCCTGAGTTACTGAAAATACTTGATTTCTTTACAGCCTTCCTTGATTTATTTTATTGACGTCTGAGATCGTAAAGTTCTTATAATATTTCGACAGAAGTATCTTACTTGACACTCCTTAAACCTGCCTCTCCATCTCTCGTATCATTTGTAGTTCTGTCACAGATCTGATATAAGTTTTTTTTTATTTTGCTCAAAATATATACATTGTATTACAAGAGATTTAAACTTCTGATATTGGGAAGATTATAAATCTTTCTGTAGCATAATCAACATTAATCTTATTTTTGGGATGAAAAACTGGTATTGCATTTTGAAAAATGTTAGTAATTATGCATCAAAGAATTGAGATTGTGATTTCTTATACTTATATGTCCTCCTGTTAATTGATCCATACTTTGATAAACATAGTTACTCAATGTAAAACATTAAACTGTTATTTCCTGTTTATCATCCTCTTATAATGTATTTGAAGTATACCCATTTAGATAAGCGTTTTTCAAAATTCAGTACACTAAGTTGGTTTCATGTCTTTTATTTGCTATTCATAAAACACTCTAATTATCATAAATTAACACACCACATATTAAGTCTCCGGTTTAAGAAAAAAAACCAGTATTTTTTTTTTTTAGAATTTTAACTTTCTTCATCAGCATACTCTCCTACAAGTATGATACATTCATTTCCATTCTCCTCTAACTTTTCGACACCTTTCTTGTAGAACGATTTGTTTTTGTCCGCAGAATAAACCTCAGTTCGGGCAATCACTTCTTCAATGGAGCCGAATTTCTTTCTTTCCCTGGAGCATCTTTTTGGTATCTGGAAAAAAAAGCCAGTAGTCGCTGGGTACCAGATCTGAAGAGTACGGATGGTGAGAAAACAATTCAAAGCGTAATTCCTTCAATTTAACCATCGTGGGACATAGGACATTGTCTTAGTAGAATAGTATTTTTTTCTTATGCATATGAGGACGTTTTCCCTTGGTTTCTACACTAAGTCTATCCAATAATGCCATGTAATATTTGTTGTTGATAGTTTTATCTTTCTGAAGATAGTCGATGACCAAAATACCATCGGTGTCCCAAAATACGGATGTCATAACCTTGCAAGTTGGCTTTCGAGTTTTTCGATGGTTGTTTTGGGCGACTTTCATCAGCTGCTGTCTTCGCAGCTGGAGACTTTTTCGATTTAGGTGTGTGGCAGTGGATCCATGTTTCATCCATTGTCACATATCGAAAGCAAGAAATCCTTTTTATTTTGCTTAAGCAGCTCCAAACGACGTTCAGAATAGTCGACGCTTTGTTGTTTTTAGTCCGGTGAGAGCAAACGTGGCATCCACTTCGAAAGCAATTTACACGTGCTAAAATGTTCGCATAAAATTGTAAACACACCTTGATATCGAAAACGTATTAGCTATCTCTCAGAACTTCATTTTACGGCCTTTTGAAACTATTTTGTGGAATTTTTTTTATGTTTTCCTGTCGTTCAAATGTCGATTTTGGGCGAGCAGAGCGTTCAGCATCATCATTCTTTGTACAACCACGTTTGAATTCAGTATACCAGTCAATAATAGTTTCTTTCCCTGTTGCAGAATCACTATGATGCTTATCAAGCCTTTGTTTGACTTCAACAGTATTTTTCCCCATCAATAACCAATGCTTAATCAATACACAGAGTTCTTTTTTATCCGTTGTTTACGAAATTACCAAATTGAGGTCTGTAATAACACTATAACCTAACTGTCAGAATGTCATGAAATTTTGGCACGTATCTTTTAATGGTCGGTACTATTCAGAAATCATATGGGTCTGTCAACAGTGTTGTCATATATGTGTTAGACCGGAAACTTATTGAGTGGTAGGATTATTCGCTTATTTCTGTGAAGGCATAAATTTTATTTAATTTTCATGCCGAAATTTCACACTTCCATAAATAAATTGCCCGCGTTGAATTCTGTACAAGTAACTTTTATTCCTTATATTTTCGAAGAGAAATTTTGCTTTATTTCAAATTTTCAATTGCTTAAATTAACGTGTCCATAAAAGTAATTTCATTCAAATTAATACTTCATTTTATGTGATATTGCAGATATATAACTCGCTTTTTTCTTCTCAATATGAAAAATCGTTAGTTTCTTATTGTTAATTTTTAAATAATATTTTATATGTGAAAAATTAAATACGCATTATTATATGTCTGAACCTTTTTTGAAAGTGGAAAAATTACAATGCTAAAGGTTATGTGTACGATTGTGATGTCTCACATGAGGTAAAAATATTAATAAATGTAATTAGCCAAAGTTTCTTTAAGGAAAACATTTAATTTCATTTTTGTTTTATCTTAAACGAAATATTTAATTTCTGATACTAACTCATTAAAGTCTAGTTTCCCAATTATGAGACGAAAAAAAAAAAATGTCATTTGTCGTGTCTGCGATAGCTTTCGCAGTAGCAAGCTTTCCTGTTTTTCAACCACTCTAAACCAATTCCGAAGATATTTTTCCCTGCAAAGAGATTTATCAAATCTGGCCTAAAGTACGTAATTGCGACAAATTGTGTCAATGTATGTCTTTCGACATTTTAATTATTCAGGTCAGAATGGGTTAATGGTAGATCTTAACTTTGTTATTAAGTAAATAAAATCATTTATTGCATTTCCCAGATTGAAAAAAAAATGTTATAAAAGATTATATATAATTTTCATAACAGTTAAGAAATTAATTGTAAGAGTTGATATGATATAAAACTTGTGGATTTATCAAAGATTATTATAATCCTAAAATACTTGAGTATCCCTTGATATTGGCAAAATATATTCAGAGTAAGATTTATCTTCATTTTTAAAGAACTTCAATGCTAATTGAAGTAAAATAGGTTAATAAAATTTTTAATCACCAGGAAACAATCCTTTTTGGCAAAATATCTTACGAGCTTGTGAGACTAAAATATATAATATAATTAATTCAGAAATGAATTTATTAAGATTTATTCATTAATTATTTTATTTTTTGTTACTTTCAAAGATAAAATTATGAAAAATTGTTTTGTACTATAACATATATTAACTATTAAAAAGTACAAAAAAAGTTCTATAAGAATTTAAAAATATTTTATGATGCAATTTAAAGAAGATATCAATTACAAAGCCATCTTAAATAGTATAACTAATAGTACATCATAATATTTGACCTATATTAATGTATAGGTCAATTATTATGTTTTAAAAAGAATTCCGAAGTGTGTGAAGAGCTAAAAGTCATAGGATACCTCCTTTCATCGTTTGAAACTAATGTTTTGCCCGACTAAGAGCAGCAACTCGATGTGGCAAGGACTCAATAAATCATTGGATGTTCCCTGAAGAAATATTTCTTCATGTTGTCTTTGCAGCTGTCCATAAGAGCGAAAGATGCAGCTAGAGTAGAATTGGGTACACTAACTGATCTTTCAATCTTGTTTTTCATTTATTCGAAGCGATTCATGCCAGTCTATCTAGTTGTCCAACTCATTCACTAGAATATTCCAGAATTTTCCTCAAACTAATCGCGAATGACTTTGTCCAATGATATATCGTATTTTTATCCTGAAATACTCCGTAATTTTTTGGGTACATTAAATACATGAATAACTCCAAATAGTACCCAAGTAGCTGATCACAACCATTTCCAGTCAATGATTGATTCATTTCGACTAGAGGGTCCAGTCCATGCCATTACAATTATGAAGCACCACAAGCTTGCACATTACATTGTTGACAACATGGGTCCATAATCTTATAGGGTCTGCACCGCACACAAACCATACCGTCAACTCTTATCAAATGGAAGCGTGACTAATTTAACCAAGAAAAGTTTTCCCTATCATCTAGGAACCAACCGACATATTCACGGGCACATTATAAGCGCTGTAGCACATGCATATTATTATTAAACACGACAGTCGATCATTTGCTGCCATATCCTATCAATATTGTTACAAATTTGTAAATATTATTTTTATTTGTCTTAAAATATCTCAGACAGATCGGAAGCACTCAGAGTTTGGGCAAAAATCGCACATTCAATGTTAAAAAAAAAGGTATTTCTAGGAATTTGGTGACTTGGCGATCTTTTGGTGGGATTATTGGCAATCACGGCAAGATTTGGCAAAAAATAGATCTTTCTGGAAAGTTCCATCATCGAAGCTCTAGGACCAATATTAAACGAGATAGCCTAGAGCAGGGATGGCGAACCAGTTGGCACGCGACACAATATTTTGGGCACGCCACCGATCACAAAGTTTACTATGAAGCAAGTCACGGACAAACGAGAGTGATCCTACGCTACGGAGTATTTCACTATTTCAATCTTATCGAAGAAACAAATCCAAAACTTCGGAATGACGAGATGGATGTCTTTTCCACATTTTAATAAATCATACACACGCATAATACTTATCAGAATTTACATTCTCTTGCAAAACTTTCGTTACAAGCATTATTCTATTACAAAACTTTCGACTACACTCCCAACAGGAACAAAAAAAATGTTTTTTCTCCCCTTCTGGAGCCGGAACCCTGGCGCCCTCACACATCAAGTTTCATAACACGAAGTGTTCGAGCGCGGGTCGGCGGGCAGGAAGCGCACTTGTTTGTTATTGTAGTTACATGGTGGACTATAATTGCTAATCACGGATAGTTTATTTACGCTTAGAATAATAGTCAATTTCGTTGACACAACTCTATCTTAAATTTATTCGTTTTTTATTTACGATTTTTAACTGTTATTTAATATGACTAGTTCAGCAAAAAACAAAAAGTGCAAGATAATAAGAGTATCAGAGAATTTCAAAATTGGTGGACTGAGAAATATGGCATGACTAGTAAAAGCGACAAAGCGGTGTGTGCTTTATGTTCTGGAACAGTGGTATGTGGAACATCGTCTGTAAAACGGCATTTTGAAACAAATCACAAATTCGTTAGACAAAAAAGCGAACCAGAGCAAAACGAATTAACTGCAAGGGCTATGAAAGACAGAAATAAACAGTCGACGTCTATGACTAAATATGTTGGCAAAAATTGTCACACGAATGCGGCAAGTTACTCGGCTGCAAATGTCATTGCTCAGCATAGTAATAAACCTTTTCAAGAGGGAGAGTTTTTGAAGGAAGCCTGGTTAGCATGCGCACCCTCACTTTTTGATGATTTCAATAATAAAGATAAGATAATTCAGCGCATCAAAGATACTTCTCTATCTAGAAACACAATAAAAGAAAGAATCTTAAAACTGACCGGAAATATCGCAGATCAACAAAAAAATTGACATTTACTCCGCTCCTTTTATATTGCTATGTCTTGACGAAAGAACTGACGTCACTAAATCTGCACATTTAGCTGTTTTTGCTCAATATTCCGTGGGAATTAAGGAAAAATTAATTGCGATAACATCGTTGCTAACAACTACAAAGGGCACAGATATTTGCACAGCTGTTAAAAATTCACTTGCTGAGAAAGAAATTTATTTGAAAAAAATTGTTTCATTAACTACTGATGGTGCTCCAAATAAGGTGGGCAAAAAAATGGTTTCATAAGTTTATTTCAAACAAACATATGACATTCTATGCTTGAATTCCCCTGCATTATTCACCAACAAGCCCTGTGTGTTAAGAGTGGTTTAACATCTCTTGATAATGTAATGACAGTAGTCACAAAAATAGTCAATCTCATTTAGTAGCAGGCTTTAAAAAGGCAAAAGTTTGATGCTTTGTTAAATGAAGTCACCTATGTGTATAATAGCTTACTGGTGTATAATTATGTTCGCTGGTTCAGCCGTGGGAACGTACTTCAAATATTTGTTGATTGCTTGGAAGAAATCAGACTGTTTCTGAAAAATGAGGAGAAAATTGAACAATACCCCCAGTTGTCGGATGTTATGTGGCTTTAAAAATTGATGTTTTTTACAGACATATGCTCCCATTTCAATGAATTGAACGTGAAGCTTCAAGGCACAAATATAACAATTATCGTCATGATAGATCTCATTCGCGCTTTCGATGCTAAACTGCATGTTTTCAGGAACGATATTGTTAAAAGAAACTACAAATATTTTCCAAACTTGAAAAAAAATATGAAAGATTTAGATATACATGTGGAACTAGGTGAAGAAACAGTCACTGAAGAATTTATTTCTGTAATTGATTTTTCAATCAATGAATTTTCAGCGAGATTTTCTCAGTTCAAAGAATTATCGGAAACACTCAAGTTTATTATGTATCCTGATGTGACTTCATTTGATAAACTGAACTTGTCCCTATTCGATTGGTTGGAAATTGAAGAATTTGAAATGCAGCTGATTGATTTTCACTCTATCTCAATATGGATTCAAAAGTTTATTGAAACAAGAGTTGGAATTAATTGAAACAGAAAGAATGACAAATAATATAAGTAAAAATGCCAATAACAAAATTTTGGAAACATGGAATTCGTTACCAGACACATTTAACTATTTGAAGAAGCTGGCTCGTGCTATTTTAACCATATTTTCGTCTACCTATGCCTGTGAGTCATTATTTTCAAAGATGAATAACATTAAAGACTCTCTTAGAAACCGTTTGACAGATAATTCCCGTTCAGCATATGTTCTGCTAAAAGTAACATCTTACAACCCTAATATAAGTTATTTGTCATCTAATCTACAACAACAGAAGTCACACTAATGTTACTATAATTTGAATTACGCGTATAACTGAAACATTATAAAATTTATTTTTTTGTAGTAAATAAAGAGTTTTGAGTTGATAGTATTTAGTATTATTATTTCCCTAATAAGCACGAAGTCAAAATTATTTGACGGCACGTCTATGACCTCATTAAACATTATTAAGAAAAAATGGCACGTTGATACATAAAAGTTCACCACCCCTGGCCTAGAGCCTTCTAGAACCTTGGAGAAACTCTTAGATTTTTACTGCAAGCCAGGTGTAAATACCACCGGCCGAGATAGAAGGGGGGTAGTGAAGAGGACGAGCAGTAGTGAAGACGGTAATTTTTTTTTATTGCTATTCAAGTGCATAGTAGCTATTATCAGTTGGAGATATTAGACTTCTGCATTTGGAAGCTATTTCCTGTGAAATTAGCTGAATTAGAGCTGTGTAATTGTAATAGCTACTGCTGGAATTTCCTACATCCTGTAGAAATTGCTACGAATAAAAGTGTTGAGAATTTTAAGAGATTGTTTCATCGACTCTCAATCAACACGAACCCCAAAACTCGGTACAATATCAAACTTTGCTGTACTGTCTTCAAGAACACATCTATGGCCATATCATATTGATGTTTTTATTACTGGCATAGTGTTATTTGTATGGTAACACTGACTACACAGACATTGCTAGTCTTGGTTATTAAATTAACACGGTAGGCCACCTCGATTTTCATGATGGAAGGTAATGCCTGAAATTCTATATTCACAACACACTATTGACATTGTGCATAAAGGAATGTTGCTTTTCTTAACAATTTCCTAAATGGAATGATTCATGCATCTTTATGCCAACTCTGCGTTCAAGGTCTGTTAATTTTCTTTATATGGCCATAATCACGTAAATCACTTGAGTGCAAACGAAATGTTCTAAAAATGAATTGCAGGTTTATACATATCTTACAAGATAGTATTTCTATCTGGATTTTTGCATACTGATATCCCATGACTTTGGTACTTTAGAGTATATGTATCTATATAAAATGAAATTAAAAAATGCTAATAAGTATTAATACATTATAAAATGTATAGATAATCAGAATAAATTTAAAATTACTAATAAACTTCCTTGAAAAATAACTAAAAATCAAAATTCTTAGCTATTATATCTTTAGAAAAATTAATTAAAAGATAAAGAAAAAAATTTAAAAATTTAATTACAAGGAAATTATAGTTTAATTGCAGGAAATATTGAAAAAATAAAATCCTTTAAAAATGAATAAAATGGAAATGAAGCAGTTTAATTCTGCTACTTGATTAAAATAGTGGACTCTGCTTAAATAAGCTGGATTAATCAAACCTAAACACTCAGTAATAATTTCATTAAAGAAGTGACCAAGGTAAAATGAGGAAACAAAATCAACAAAAATCAAAATTGAGGGAACAAAAGAAAACATATCAGCAAACAATAATTTAAATCAAAATCCAATGCAAAATACAATATGAAAAAACAAGCACTGAAACATAAAAAAATAATTGGTGATAAGAAATAACATTAGAATATAACTCACATAACTTTAAAAATCCTTAATTATATCATTTTAATATTAGACGCACAATTGATGCCAAAACTTAAGACATTAAGCAAAATAATATTAAAGACATCTATGAATCAGAATTAGAATTATTAAAATGCATCTAAAACTATGAAAGTTAGAAAGATATTTTTAACTAAGATTAAAAAGTAACAAACAAACAAAATCAAAAAGAAAATTATTACAAAATCAAAATAGGGGGAAATATTCCATTTAATAATTTTAAAAACTAATTTATTTTAAAATTTTAAAATTTGTTTTTAAAAATTAATTCTGGGATTCAGCTTTAACACGAAGAAGAAATAGTTAATAAATTTCTTTTCTGAAAATTTATTGAAATTTTAACTATTACCAAGTAAATAAATTATGTAATATAATTCTTATAGACAATTCAGATTAAGCTGCTATCAAAGAAAGGAACTATATAAATTGACATTAAATAATTATCTCCTTTGTCAAAATTAATACTAATAATCCTATTATCTGCAATATTTATATTAAAAATAAAGAAACCTATTTCATAAGAGTTTTTTTTAATTTTAAGCATATTTAAACAAGAAGGATAAATGACAAATCCAATTTAAATGCTCGCCAATTAAAAATCATCATGTATATTTAAACAAAATGAATTAATTGTTGTCTATAAAATTTTACTCATAAAAATGTAAGTAAATGTTAATAAGTCTATTACTAGCTGGTCCACCCTGTGGTAAACTCTTAATTTAATTATATTTTTATCATTATACAAATAATTTTCTTTCAAAACAAGATTAATAAAAAAAAAGTAACTTCTCATAAGGAATAGAACAATCAATTTTTAATTTTTGAAATTTATTTTTAAGAGGTGCTATGCTTCCTGAATTCCACAGTACAAATGACGATGTGTAAGAAAACTCGCTCTTTTTACTCTTTATTATAGCGCCGTCTAGCGGTTTACCACTTACTCTTTACTATACGGTGAAAATTGCTAGTTTAGATGCTTTCTATCACCCATTAAATATTCCCTATGAATTTCGAAACACCCTGTAATTTCAAAGGTGGTGTGGATATCAACTTACATTAAAACAATCATGTACAGAGGCAGGACTTTTTTTATCTGATGCAAGAAAATGTTATTTCCTTTTATAAAATTTTCTTGCAGAACTGAAATTTCTAATAGCTTTTTCACAGAAAAGTTAATACAAGTTCAAATAATTTAAAAAACATTCAGGTCTATTTTATATGTTGATTGGGTGTTTATTATTAACGTCTCACTTAGAAGCAACACGAGGGCTACATTTTACATATTGAATTTCCTTCATCTCATTTCTGCACATGTATTTCATTCTAATTCATCAGTGTAATCTCTAGGATTAATTTTCTACACATCTTTCTCTCTTCTGTCATTGCAAATATACGTATAATTATACAGCATTACTGGAGAAAAGCGTTTCTTGGAAAGAAATTCAGTGAAGTTCGAAATTAAGTATGTAAAAAATCTTTCAAATAGACGTCTTAAAGAAATGAAGCGCAACCAATGTAAACTTTTTTCCAAAAGATTTAAAAGTACGATAATCTGGAGATCATTTTAAAACCTTTGTCATTCACATTGTGAATATCATAAAAACAATAACTAATCCTCTCTGTTCTTTATCGAAGTCGGAAGTGTAGTTGTTTCATGAGAATCAGATGATAAGTGGGAAATGTAACTGCAGGAAATCAACCAATCCTATCTTACTTGACTTTAACAAAGTGTCTTAAAGTGATGTGTTTTTCAATAGTTCAGTGACTTCGTTGGAGTAAAACTTCTTTTCAAATACCATGTATTTCAAAGAATTTCAAACCACTGAAGAGCTACTTATTTAAAAATAAAAGTAAAATGCATGATGTAGTCACCACTAATGTTTCGTTGAAGTAAAAAAATATCTTTACTTTCTTTTTCTTAGAATTCTTCGATTCAACATGGCTCCAGGAGGGGGAAAAATGATGCGATTTTAGAAGAGAATGTGAAGTTTTGTTTTCTTTTTTATGTAAACAAAAAAAAACACCATATTACGGATTTGATTTGTCTCTTTCATCCATCAAACAGCGACTCGAATGCTTTTTTTTTCATAAATACAATTCTTAGTATTATATTTAAATGCAATAGTAGATATAAATAAGGACTATAAATATTCATCCTTCAAAACATTTGAACCATGACTGCTTTATCACATTAATTCGACTTTGCATTTTACTAGAGAGTAAAAATCGAAAATCTTTTAACAATGTAAATACTGAGCATAGTTATTATTAACTTTATAAAATTATTATTACTTTAAATTTTCATTCACATATAACACATAAATATGAGCAAATAAAATCTTACGTAAACAGACTTTTATTTTAAAATATGTGTTGTAACAATCTTTTGAATTTCCGAATATTTAAAACGTAGTCTTTCAATGCCACTCATTACATTTTAAAATTTATAATTATTTTAATGAAAATATTTTTAAAAGTTTTAAAAACTTTATGAACAAATTTCTATAAAATTTATCGAAGTGTTTTATGAAACAGTAGTTTTATTTTAAAAGACTGATATTTTATATTTATAATATGATAAGATTGGTACTTTGTAAATAATATTTATGTTTCATTAATCTTGAAAAAATAAAAGTACATAAATTTTGTCTTCTGTAAAGTTTGGTATGAAAATATTTTTCTTGTTAACTTCTATGTTTTCTTTTAATACATTCAATATAAAATATATATCACTAAATAAGATATACATTTATTTAAATTCTTTTTGAAAGCAATGCAATAATTTTTATAACAACATGTATTTTTCATGGATTTCATTACTGTTTTCGTTAGCTCTTTCAAGTTACCTAAGTAATAATTAACAAGTCAAAAATAGATGAATATTTTAAATATATTTAAAAAATTCGAATTTATGAAGATTAAAATTGATCATGAAAGGAAGTTGATATTCCATAAATTCAAATACAATTTTATTATTAAATCATTATAAAACCAAAGCAATTGGCAGCGATTAATTAATGTTACATTTCTTAACGGTGTAATGCAGAATAGAAAGTTTCGGATTCTTTTTATCATTTATTATTCAACGAATTGGTCAATTATTGGATTATTCATACAGTTCATTATGCATTCGTCCTGAATAAAAAACTAAAAAAGACATTCAGAATAATCATTCATCGTTATTTAATTTATGTAATGATATATCTTTATCCTTTATCGTAACCTACATAACATCTAATATCAATAAGAAAATAATAAATTCTACTTCACAGAACTCTCACTGTGCAATCAGAGAAAACTTTGGTTTAACCAAATCCATTGCAATCAATGTTAAGCCATAAATCTGAAAAGACTTGTATGTCCTTCAATTTCTTTACTTTCTTTGTAGAATTATTCAAAAAATAACAATTATGTATAATGTAGATTTTCAGCAGATGCTTACTCTTAACTTAATATTGAGAAAATATCCTTATCAGTAACATAATTAATAATTTCATAACTATTTTTAATAATAACAGTCTTAACAAAGCTAAATACATATTTTGTAAAATGTTTTTAGATCATACCATCTTTAGTAATGTAAGCATTGAAACCGTTAATCACAGTTAAAAAATTAATAGCTATTTTATGAAATATGTATGAAGATATGAGGAAATTTTTCATTATTCAAAAAATAATTAAATGTCTTATATAAGGTTGTAGTTTTGCTGGTAAAATTTCTCTATCAGTATTAGTAACTTTACTAAAAGTATTACTATTAACAAGATGCTTATTAGTCATACCAGTATAAAGTTTTTTTTTGAAAATAATAGCATAGTTACCACAGACCCTTACCTATATAACAAATAATGAACTCAACCAGTAGATTTTCTTATACAGTTTCTCCGAAGTTTATTTCTCTCTTTTGAATCTCTTCAATAATACAATATTTACATTCTTTAAAAGCTGCGAAAAATTATATTTAAAATCCAGATTATCCGACCTCATATATATATATATATATATATATATATATATATATATATATATATATATATATGTAATCATTATCTCAAAAAAAAGTAGTATTGATGATCAATGATGTATGTGATAGTGTATAACAAGTACAGTTTACTAAAAGAATAATAATAATAAAATTTAAAAAGTATTACAAAACAGAGAAAGAAAATACTTCTTAAATGAGTATCACTTTACTTAAGATAATTTTATATTCTTTTAATTCAACAATTCCCAATAATCTTCAACCTAATGAAAACTAAAAAATGCTTATTCAACCTGACTTGTTAGGGAAATAATAGAATTAATATTATTTATATATTACAACCGCTGAGAAATTAGTTCAACAAAATTGTTTTTAGGAATAAGTTGTTTTAGTTTCTTTTACATCATTTTCCATAAGAGAATCTTTATACATTTGTAATAAATATTTTTTTAAAAAAATTGTACTACATAATTAAACATTTATCTCTTATTTAACACCCCCTACTTAATTTACTTATTTAAGTTTGCAAATCTTTTTCTTAAAATATGTATGGCTTAGAAAGTCATTCTCCTGAACTTATTTATATTATCACTTTACTTGATTTAATATAAGTTTTAAAAGGGTGTTGTTACTCTAAGCCTAAAATAAAATCTAGAAGTATTATTAAAATCTCTTAAAATATATGAATTAACTATCAACACAATATTTAAATATATTTACATACTCATACAGTTATATATATGTATATGCGGTACATTCTCATTTAAATATTTCATTTGAAATAGTATTAAATTTTTAGTATTACC
Organism: Nephila pilipes; assembly: GCA_019974015.1. NCBI lineage: Eukaryota > Metazoa > Arthropoda > Arachnida > Araneae > Nephilidae > Nephila > Nephila pilipes. Next base: position 1,214,023 of record BMAW01054313.1, read on the forward strand.
TATTTCATTCAAAAAGAAATATATGACAAAACGTTGTGCAACTGCAACTTAAAAAGAATATTCAAAGCAATACAATTCGTAATATTTTTCAATGATATTATTTCCTTATACTGATCATAATTTCATCTGAAATTCTTTTGACTGAGAAATGCTTCATGTTTTGAGATAATATAAACATTGGATATGACTTGAAAGACAGTAATAAACTAATAAACACAAATTTGGTGTTCATAAACTAATAAAAATGCCGTCTACTTTTGCTTGCAATTTATTCAATATAAACAGTAGAAAACTGTCTAAGCATTTCATGTGCACACATTCTATGAATTTAGACTCTTTTATTTGTGACTCCAAGAGTCCTTAGACGTCGAACTAGCATGAAACAAATTTTGCACTTAAGTAGAATTTTTTTATTCGCTAAACAGTTTCACAGACTCTCAGCTAGAAAACTAAAGCAAAATATAACCTCATCTTAGAGTAACCAGAATAACTTAACAAATTATGCTTCTGAAATTAAATTATTGGTTAAACTAAATAAAATAATTTCACTTCAATATTTATTATACTTTAATTTAAATCTTCCAAACAGTTATATTGATGTTCTGTAATATGTATGTTTTGGAAATAGAGAAAATCAAAACATCAATTTTTTCCTTAGATATATTCAAGAACTCCGATATATACTAAATTTGAAAATTCATTTCAGTACAATTTTTTGCCTATTTACATGAACAGGAAATGAAGGAGAGCTTAAAAAAATTGTAGAATATATAGAAATGAAATAAAAAAAACTTGAAGGCACTTGAAGTAAGGAAAATTAAATCGTTACATTTTGAAGCCTAACAAGCTTCACATTTTATAAAAAGCCATTTGGTTAAATAATTAACCTTTTTGAAGTAATTAATATAGTCTCATATGACTCGGAATGCGTGCGCACTAAGTTTCATGAAATTAGGAGCAGATTTTATTTCATCAAGATGAGCAAAATATAAAGATATAATTTGAAACATCCTTTTCTTTTTTGAAGGTAGATTATTTACGACAATGTCGAAAAGCAGTTGCTCTCTCTTTGTTTAGGAAACTGGAGCAAATAATTGCAAAAAAAAGCATAAAGTACATACAATTCTACCAATCATTATACGAAGCTGACACTTATCACTTATACGTACTGTGATGTATAGTCATCAGTTACTTGTATACGGTTTACATTATTCTTAAATGTTGTTAGAAGTATATAATTCATTTTAAAATGAATGAAAATATTTAAAAAAAACACAAAATTATGTTAAGGCACTGATAAAAAGATATTTGCTACTCAATTTTTTATAAAATGCACAAAGATAAATTTTCGAGTTGAGTTTTCCCCTGGTTTCATCAAATTCCGATTTTTTTTTCCAAAAGGAGTTTATTGCAGAAAATGTCAAAATTTCATATTAAATATATAAATAATAATAAAATAATTTCATATGTAGCATGCGTAACCTTTCAAAAGTAATTTCAAGATCGTTCACATAATTTGCATTTTTTTCATTTCGAATACAAGTTAGATAAACAACAATTATTATTTTTATTGAGCTTGAGTGACATCAATAATCAAAATCATCTTAATTATAAAGGTAAAAACACATGAATGCGGGGAATGTAACTTTCTTGCACGCATTAGCGCGATTAAAGTAGGCACATCATAACTAAAAAGCGTGTAACTCTTAACGGAATATTGTCACGAGAATGACAGCCATCTATTTTGAAATGTCTGGCATTTAAAGATCGAAAATAATTTTCAAACCAAGCGCGAAGAAGTGTTGTGATGAAAATCTCCAAACGAAGATTCCATATTTAAAACCGTAGCGTGAAACGGTAGCGCCCTTCCTAAATGAAATTCACGTGCATATGCGTGTCAAATCTTTCATTTTCATAAGCGGTATAACTCCTTGCCAACTAGTGGCGCGTAGAAATCTTCAGCGCGACAACGAATGGGAAATAGTGTAACAGGATTTAGACATTCTATAAATGAAAAGGGAAGAAAAAAAAAAGTACGGATGGGTTACAGTCGCATCATGGATTTCATTGCACCGCTTGAGCAATGGTTTATGTCGGAAAATGAAAAGAAAAAAAAGACGAATTAGAAGAATAGAGCGTTGAGGTCAGGAACCTGCCCCTAAGCAGATGGAGGGAACAAACCATGATAGTGAACATTTAAGGTGGGTGAGTAATAAAATGTGTCTTAGCACCCTAAGGCCAATTACAGCGGGGGAGTTGATTAGTTTACAGGTGTGCCACATTGACAGATCATTTTACCAACTCTGAGAAGTTGAATAACTTATAGATTTGAATCTAAGACAAAAGAAAGAAAAATTTTTTTTATAGAGCCAAGGTTCATTCTAATTAGGATTTAAAGTTATACGTGATTTATAGGATGCTGCGAAAATCAAATTTTTCATACAATAGAGGTAAATTTAGATTTTCAAAAATTGAAAAGGCTGGGCGAGGGCATAGATGGTCAAGATAGCCAAAGTTTGATTAATATTCATCATTTCTCAGAGTAAAAAAAGAAATAAAAAAAAAGTGTATTATAAATCAATATGCTTGTTTCGTCTTTAAACAAATATTAAAAAATGTATGTGTGCGTTAATTGACGTAATGCATTAGTTTTGACAACAGATTTCCGACAAAGATAAGCTCATTCTTTAAGTTTAGTAACATAATCTGTTGATGACGGATATATTAATAATTGGTTAATAGTGACTGTTAATCACGTTTGGATGAAATAACTTACAGAACTTGTTTACTGATTTAGATTTGTAATGTCATATTTTCTTCTCTTATGTATACCTATTGATGATAATTTAATTGACTGTTCGAGTCTTACTCGTCAGATTACATAGCAATTTTTCAAAAAAGAAAATTATTAGCTTTGGCTATTCGTAAATTGAACACTTAATCTTATTCTAAACAGTGATTTTGCTACTGTTGTTGTGAACATCATGTGGTGTCTATGACGATTAAGCTTCATGCGACATTTTGAATAGTCTAAAAATTAAAATATCATCATGTTCCTCTTCTTTTCGCTTTCTTTCAGTAGACCGACACTGAGAGGGAAATTATAAACACTCCATAAAAATATATTTACGAACTTGATCCGAACATATATTTCATAAGTATATTAAATATATTAAGATATTTTTAAGTATATTTTTTGATAAGAATACAGTCGCACCACATATATACTGATTTTACTACAAAAATATTCTTTTTTCAGTGTTAATTTTAGAAGAACGTTGGTAATAAAACTTGTGACTTTATAAAAGTTGAACACAATCTCATTATTCCTTATCTCTTTTTCTTACATTTCATCCTATTTCCGGGTTACAATTTTATCAAAGACTACTGAACTTTAATAGTGGAGCAATTTAAGCTATATACCTCCAATAATCTCGTCATAACATGTGGAAGTTTTTTAAACACTATATTTGTTCAAAAGCATAGTATTTATATTTTTATTGATATTTTAAATAACTAAACCCGCTAATATAGCTTATAGTACATCATAACTATATAAAGAAAAAAAAACTTCGGTTAGATATTATTTGAGTGTTACCATTTTAGCAACAGCTGTATATTAGGAACAGATAATAAGAGAGTACATACAAAAGTTATTTTGCTTCTTAAAAAAAGTTAATATTCCTAGAATAAGTCATGTAAACTATGTATCAAACACATGTCATACGTTATAAAATTTTAATGACATATACTGATATAAATTCAAATTTTACTTTTATTTATTGATAAATTTAGTTTTAAATTGATCTCAAAAATAAATAGTTAAGGGAACATTGCAATATACATAATCTAGAGATCTTTTTCAGTCATTCATTGTTTAGTATTGCAGTCCTTATGATTTTATAATCATCGTAAAAGTTTTTACTTCATTGTTATTATTTTGTCTCACACATTCAAGAAAAAAATATATCAAATTTAGCTAGAAGAAAAATGTAACATTTACTTTAAGAATCTAAAACCACACTTCAAAAATCACCGCCATTCGTTGTGAAAAACTTAATTGTGCGGAAGTCAGTCGTTTTCATGCAATGAGAGGAAAAGAAAAATATATTTGATGACAGTGAGATTAGAAGGAAAAGTCATGAAAATAAATTTTAAAAGAAATGCAAAAATTGACCCGAAACCTTCAGACTCGTTAAACACATCATGGATCGTAGGCCAAATAAAAAAGTTCAAGAATAGACTGTCATTGATTAAACGAGATCTTTTTGATAGATGCATGCTACTGTATAATTTATTTTGATAAAATGTAAACTTATCGATAAGAGTTTAATTAATTAGTGACATATAATACTTATCTCTCATTGAAATTATTTATCTAATAAATAAAAAAGAATATTTTTTATATGTTTTGGGCATATCATACAGTTTATATACTTTAATCAATAGTGGAAGGAATTTTTCAGCCGAGTTGAAATAAATTATAATTTTTTTAACTTACTATAAAAATGTTCTTTTGGACTATTAATTAATAAAATGTGACAACTAGTAAAAGTTAGCTATTTATCATAAGAATATTTATTTAAGGCATTCATTTATTATTCAGGTAATATTTTAGATTGATCTAAAAGAATGCATGCATAGAATTTTGTAACTCCACAAGAAATTAGCATTTTCGAAATACTAAATGAAAAATTAACGGTTTATTAAAATAAATTTAAAAAAAACAAAAGTAAGATACATGGTCATTCTAGTGTCTCTTGTCACATGGCTAGACACTAACTGTTTAATTACCTAGTCGGATACCTTGATTAGAACAATTTTAAGCGAATAAAAAGATTCAAGATAATTATCATGAGTATCAATAACTTGTTTGATTTAATTCATCAACTATTTTTTACTCTTTCAAGTAAGATGATAAAATGTTTTTAGATTAACAAAATTAAGACTGTATCTTTGTTGAAACTCTCGACAGTTGATAAGTATTAACTAGTAATTGGAGAAAAAAATCCGCAAATTAATTGAAAATAAAAACATTTTCTTCAACTTTTTTATTATTATCAAACTCTTAAAATAAAATTCTCGAAACTACTGAATGTAATGTTTTCATAAAAAATATCTATTTAATAGGATAAATAAAAAATACTTTAATTTTATGTAGATTAGAATTACTAAATCTGTGAATAATTTGATCAAGAAGAATTTTTATGTAAAGTTTGTGTATTAACAGTTTTAATTAATTCATTTATGTGTTTTGTAAGTCTATTATGTCAAAACCACATGCAAAAAAAAGATGATAATCATGTATCCATAATTTTTTTCATTTGGGATTTTGTAACATTCTTATTTTTTTTTTTTTTTTTTTTTTTTGAATTTTTTTTTTTTTTTTTTTTTTTTTTTTTTGTTGCTCGGAAGAAATTAAAATTTTAAAACCTAGAGAAATATTTATACCCTAATTTTTACTTCTTATTGTTTGCAATAATTTATATCAAAAATTCAACAAAAGGATGTTTGTTAAAACAAAATCCTCAAGCGATACCACGCATAATAGAAATAGATAAATCCTAACAAAAATTAAATAGAGAAAAATAAGTAGTAAAAATTCCTTAATTTCATTTCATTTATTAAATGAGATTTTTCCTTCAAGAAGGAATTTACATGAAACCAAAACCATTTTGCACGTAATTTAATTTTTCTAAGCGAATAAGCATTAAAAATAAAAATTTAATTTAGAAAATTAAATTATTCGAAATAAAACTTATGACCATATGATTGTTACGCCTACATATTCAAAACAAACATGTTTAATTCAGATACAAATTATGATATATATATATATATATATATATTATAATGATATGATGATAATAATTTCACGTTAATTTCAAAGTATTTTTTTTGTCACATCTTATCTTATTACGTTGCGGTTATGGCTCAAAAAAAACTGTAATTCTCCGCTTGGTAATTAATTTCAGAATAGACACGAGAGAAGCAATTTCAGAGAGAGAATTACATCGTAAAAAATGGAGAATGCTATGGATATCGCTTCGCAGTCTTTGCTACAGCAGCAGAAGAGAATGAAATTTCCATTGCTTGGTATTTATATGCAAGGATTTCTTCAAATCACAGATATTTATTGAATGAAGGGAATTCTAGGTATTTTATCTGCAGACAGAAAGTTTTGCAGAGATTATCGCTTCGGGATTAGTTCCATGGACAACAGTTGACAGAGCAGATTTTAAGAGTATGTGATTGCATAAATAAAAAGTTAAATTGGAATGGTATCAGAAAAAAAAGATGAAATATTTAGTATTATAGCTGAAGTATATGAAAAATTGGGAAATTAAGTTAAAGTGAAATCATGATATATATATATATATATATATATATATATATATATATATATCCAAATATTAACCACTGAAAACAGCAAAAGATTTTAGACATTCATGAGACAATTGTCTTGCAACAACAAAATACGAATCTAACACTAACATAACAACATTTTCCTACCTTGTAGAATCAAAAATGTTTAACCCGCTCAAAAAACAGAAAGACCTCTAACGCAAAAGAATTTTAAAGACTTTAAGAAATAGTAGCAAAATGGGAAACAGAAGAGAAAAAAGAAATTTAAAAACTATAAATTTAAGAAAAGGTCGAACTCAAATTTAAGTACAATAATGTAATTACAGTTTTAAATTTTTTTTAACCTAACTAAAATAAAGAACTAAAAATTATAGTCATTATATTTAAATTACTCTTAATAAAATTCAAAATATATTTTGAGTCCAAACAAATTTTCTAAACTTATTCAAGTTATTATAAATATCCTATGTTTAAAACAAAAGTATGATATTACGCAATATTTGGTTATAAATTAAATTTCTGAATACATTAAGACTTAATGAAATCTCAAATAAGGGAACTTTATGAATCCCTAAGGGGAAAAGGTTCCTATTATAATACATATTACACAAAATTTGATATAATGTTAACTTTGAATAACTTCTAAATAACTTTTATCTACATTAATGTTAGTTTACATTAAATTTAAATATTGTGATAAAAAATAAGAAAAGTTTAACACCTTTATTGTTATTATATATATATAATTTGAAAGAAAACACACACATCATCATCATCACTTTATGTAATCTTCACAAAACCATTGAAATAAAAAACATTATATTCATGAAAAAGTAAACTAATATTCACTAAGCAGTTACTTGTAGGATCACCTTGTGCCATACCTTTAACCTCTCTATAAATCTTATTATTAAAAGATATGTAATTTTCTTTTAAGGCTAACTAAACCAACTAATTAAATTATTCATGTTCTATATAAATATATATATATATGTATATGAAAGTTATTGTACAAAATTATTGATGTTAATTAAACATATAAATACTGACCAGCATATTACTTTAAATTATTATTTTGTTCGGTCTACGAAAAAAATACGCTAAAAAATATGTATCCGAAATACGAAATCGTTCCGTTTTAAATTGAAAAATATTATGAAATTGCATATTATTTTGCCGGGATCTCAAAATTACTTTGCATTAACCAATTTTTCATCCTAAGAGTTTTCTTCTTAAACATTTATTACTTCATATTGATTAATTCTTGAGAAATAAAGGAAAAAGAAACTTTGCTGAACTTTTTTTCTTCTATACAGTAAATGGCAGTATAAGTGTATAATAAGGCAGTATAATTATTTATAAGTGCTTCGTGCAAAAAACAAAAGTAAAGTATTACTGAATACCATTTCTGAAATAGTTCCTGGTGGAGGGAAGAAAATTACTGTTATTTTCAGAAATAATTTATTTAAAAAAAACTCACAGTTTTTTTCATAATTATGTGCCTAAAATATCCCATCTACCTAACTTTAAACACTAATTATTCCGCATAAAAATTGATATTAAAAGCGATAACATCTTGAAAAATATTTTTACACTTATGCTTTACATTACCGCTTAAAATACTTAACACAACTATATTTTTTCTCTTCTTCAAAATTTTAAAGGCACGGTGAATTTTAATAAGACTCAAATAAAAGACTCAAAAAACACTGGAAGCAAAAAATAAAAATCCAATAATTATTAAGAAAGTCCCACAACAAATTGAAGAGAATGTCGGAGCTCGAGATAATTGCTGATTATAACTGTCACCTATCGTTAATATTAATGAGGTATGTTTTTTTTTTCTCATTGCCCGAAAAGAAAAATAACGATCGAAATTGCTATCACCCGATTCTGAGATTTGTCTCGAGGCATGGACACAAACGAAAACGAACTGGGTGCATTTTTTCACTGTGCCGCCTTAGACAAATTTCACTGACAACAGGAAAGGACCAATAAAAATCACTGACATCTTAATGAAACATAATTACACTCTATTAGTGTCAACCTTGGCCCCGTTTACATAAGTCATTCATTGCAATAAGTTCTCCGTTTCACAAGTTGTACGGAAACGGAACGAATATTAAGCTCGGCTCATTTTCAATTCATCAATATTTATAGATGGAAGTTTGTGTTGTTGCTACAACTAAAAACGACTTACCAATATATATATATATATATTCTTTTTGGTTGCATGTTGTTACCGCGGTTGCCCTGATAAAAGACTACACCGGTCTTGTTTACGTAAGAAATATTGCGTGTCAGATCAAAGTGGAGTTGTAGTAGGTCGTTAATCGACCTTGGGAAGCATGGGCATTCCTCAGAGCGAAATGTCAAACCCTGGACTATTCCTAATAAATCAAAAATCATCTTGATGATTATGTATCGGACAATGAATATAGTCCTTATGATTAAAATGGAATGTAAACTATATATGTATATGGGAACATATGTTAATTCCTGAATGATCAAAATGTTTCATATTAATTTTGAATTATTGCTAACATGAAAAATTATTCAGCTATACTTTTTTATTCGCGCCGAAATTGCGATACTGCTAAATTCTTCAAATCTGTGAACAATGCTGACTGTAGCTTTAGAACTTTTCTTTTTGTTTAAATGTAGAAATGATCTCCATGGATATAGGATCGATACATAAATAGTAATATTTCACTATTTTGCTTCAGATTCTTTACATAGATATAGTGACAAAAGTAGAAATATTTCTATTACGTTGCGTTAACACTGAGAAAGAACAAAACGTTTGATATATGATTCTGGATTACCTATGTTATTTAAATTAAGACAGATAACCTCTTCATGGGGCAAAATATTAAAATCTTCTTAAATAAAATTTTGTAGCTCAGTATAAACATTTTAAAAACATGTTTCGTTATATTATTTATTTCTAATTTTAAAAGAATATTTTAAATCTCAAATATGAGTATATATATATATATATATATATATATATATATATATATATATATATTAATTACGCTTCTGTATTTCAATCAATATTTTATTCATCAGTTAGTAATTTTCTTTTTATTTAGTATTTTACGTTTATTATATAAATTTATTTCATAAGTATTTATGAGAGAATTTATATAATAAATGTATATGTGTTTCAATGCAAGCACACCTGAAGAATATAGACAGCCATTTAAAATAGTATAAAAATTCAATTTAGAAAAGAAAGCTAAAACAAATTAAGTATTGATAATTACTATACAACAGAAAAAACTAGAAAGAATATCTAGAACATCCAGTTTATTTTATAATATACTTTATGTATGAAAGGGAAAACTTCTTTAATGATTTATTTTATGATGACAAATTTAAAAAATCTTCCTATTCACACTATACATTAGTTGACCAATAACAGTTTATCTGTTAAAAATTTCTAAATGAATTAGCTGTATTATTCAAAACTACAGAACTTCCCACTTTTAAAATCATTATGACAATAGGATCTCTAAGTTTGAAAGGATAGTATTGTAAAAAAATATTTGAAAGTTCAACAGGGTTAAAGAATTTAAACATCTCTAAAGTAAAAATAAAATTTAAATCTTTGAAGAAATGCCTGAATAATAATGATTTATAACAAAGTGCAATAACATCCTTACAAACAAATATCAAATCATTAAACCTGTATTGTGTATATATATATATACACTCTATGACAAAAAAAACCCGAGATGCACTAAGAAAGAGTTGTCCGATGAACACAAAAATTGGTAGATAGGAAAATTATGTACAGAATAAAAAATTATTAAAATTTCAGAAAAATTGAATTATACATTTCACAGCTACATATTTATAAAGTAATGAGCTCAGTATAGAATTGACCCACCTCAAGTCTGGATGTAAGCTGCCACACTATGTGGCAGAGAGTGATAAAGCTCCCTGTTAGACTGCTTGTGGTATTCCTTGCCAAATTCGTTGCAATTTTCGGGCTAGGTCATCAACATTCCGTGGTAGATGCAGTCGCCTTCCCATCATATTCCAGACATGCTCGATTCGAGAGAGATCTGGCTGGCCAAGGAAGTGTTTAACAAGCTGTAAGACAAGTCATAGCAGCACGTGCCGTATGTGGTCTGGCATTACCTTGCTGAAAATTAAGGCCAGGATAATGCAAAAGGAACGGTAGAGAAACAGGTCTCAGAATGTCGTCGACGTACCGCTGTCCTGTAAGTGTGCCTCTAATGACGACCAAAGTTGTCCGGCTATCAAGGAAAAAGGGAACCCAGACCATAACTCCTGATTGAGGGCCTGTGTGGCGCGCAATAGGGAAAGCAGAATCGGCAAGCTGCCCTGGGCGTCACCAGACACGTCTTCGATGATCGTCAGAACACAGTTGGAAGCGGGATTCGTCACTAAAACACTATACATCCCCAATAAGCCTTATTCCAACCGGATCGAGCACCATTGTAATCTGGCTCTACAGTGTACAGGCATAAGTGGCAGGTGGTGTAGTGGTTGGTACGTGCGTAGATTTCGCTCTATCCGCCGTCTGTGAATGATCTTGTTTGTTTGCGGGTTGCACATCTGAGGGTAGATAACGATGTATCAGGTGCTGTGACAGTTGATCTGACAATAACTCTATCCACTCGATCTGTTGTGGCCCTAGGTCGACCTCTACCTTCATGAAGCTGAAATCTTCCATTGTCCACCCATTCTTGCCAGCATCTTCTAGCGGTCGGTACGAGCGTAAATTCCCCTATATCAACCATCTGTGTGAATGGTCATGGTGGACACTCGTAAGCGGGTTGCACGTCTGATGGTTGGTGACAATGAATTAAGCGCTGTGGCAGTTGATCTGACAATCACTGTGTTCTCTCGATCTGATGTGGCCCTCGTTCGACCACTACCATCATGACGCCGAAATCTCCCATTTTCTTGCCAGCTTGATCTTATCGCCACATCGCTTCGACCCATTTGACGAGTGATTCTCCGATTTGCCCAATCTGCCTGTTTCAATCCAATGATACGACCTCTTTCAAACTTTAACAGTTGCTCGTAATGAGCTCGAATCCTGCAGCGAGGCATTTTTTAGTCGTTGAAAGGTATCCTAAATCGCAATGCAACAAAAAATTTGTCCATAAGATTCAGAATCGCTCCTTATATACCCCTGCTGAGTGTGCAGTTCCGATGCGCTGTAGCTCCCGTTCTTCATTTACTGGACACCAAATTTTGATCATTTGCTTATTCGGTCCAAATGTCTTTGCATACGAATTTTCATTACAACTGGGCATCTCGATTTTGGTGTGTCGTTTTTTTTTTTTATAGAGTATATATATTTCTATATGAATGTTCATAAGATGGTTATTAGCGATATCATTTCCAGTTGACAAAAGATGATATGTGTGAGAATCTGATATAAGGGATGCATTTTCATCGGAAGATAGTGGATTCCAGCACAGACTTTAATAGGAATAATAAATACCCCTGCTTGTTTATCAAAGTCTTCAATATGCAAATACACACAACTCTTTTTTACGCGGTCTTTTTTACATGATTTTGAAATAACACGGTTCACCAATATACTTTTTTACTCACATTTATTATTCTAACATGATTCCCCCCCCCCTAATTTTTTTTCAAATATTAAAATGTTGTTTTTCCGCCTAATACCACCTCTTTGATTCAGCCATTCTGTCAGCGTATTGCAGCAGCATTTAAAATGTGCTATATAAAGCAAACGTTTAAATACATTTTAAGCTCATGGAAGAAAGAAATTTAACTGTTATGGAAACATGGAGAAAATTTACGATTATGGACTGTATTATATATGCTTCTTTTGCCGTCAAACAGTTGCGTCAATCGACCTTAAATGCTTGTTGAAAAAAAAAAGAAATTTGTCAGCATGCGTCAAACGTGGAAGTTTCATAGAACAAAAATCAGCTGTTAGTTCTAAAATTATAACTCAATCAAATGCAGTTGTTGTCGAAACTTTTAACAACATGCAAACGGCTGACAACGATGAATTGATGCGAGAAAGCCCTTTGGATGAAGACGCTTTGATCGAATTTATGTTAATAAAGAAGTCGATAATGACGAAGTTGAAGGTGAAGTACATCTATTAACGGTTGAAGGCTTGAAATTTGCTACAAGTATGGAACATTTTCTTACTCATGATCCTGACATAGAGCATGCATTAAAATTTCAATGTAATCTTAAGTTTTGTGTAGCAGAATATCAAGAATTATATAAGCAACTTGAGAAACAAAACAAAAAAGTAAGAAAAGAAAAAAGAAAAAAAACCCGCTAATAACACATTTTGTAACCGTAAAAAAACAACAGAGGTCATTGATAACGAACGAAATTCTTCATTAGAATCCAAGCCAACTGTTGTGCTAGACATATCTGGCACATCTACTGATGATAGCATTTTAGATCCAATTCTTAATAAACGTGCACGTTTGTTATCAAGTAGCAACGAATAGTTGTTAGTTAGTAGCACACTAATTTTAATTTTTTTTTTAAAAAAAAAAAAATGAATTATTTTTGTCTTTTAAATGTGTAATATAGATTTCATTATTACTTTTTGACACGGTTTTTTGGAAAAATATTTAGAGTTTTCTCATCTTAAACGATTTTTTAAAGTTGTGGAACATATCCCCAAATTTACCATAAGTCGCATGTATTTTTTTGCACAAATTATTTACGCACGGATTTCAGAGGAACGTACCTACCGCGTATAAAAATATTTGGGTGTATATATCGGTGTCGAGATTATAATGCGTTCTCCAATATTCAATTACATAACTTTATAATAGCGTTAATTTATTTGATTCATATCTCATGTTCTTTCATCGTTATAAACAATAAGAAAATCTACCTTTTAAGCAATGCAAACTACTAAGTGTTTAATTTAATATTTAAACAAATACGTATAGTTTTTTTCATTGGTCTCTCTCCGGCGTTTTACTTAAATTTTTTGTAATATAATTAATAAATAATGTACATCGTCAGTAAGTTATATACATATATTATCATACACACACATCTGAAAAGAATCAAATTATATTTTATTCAAAATAATGAAAATCCAGTTCGTTAATGTTTATTTTTGAATTTGGATGCTCATTTATTATCATCCAAGGTTACATTTTGAACTTTTTTAATTGTTGATTAAAATATCTAGAAAACAAAAAAAAATTACTTTACATGCTTTAGATGAATTGAGGAATAAGAATTTTTACTAAAAATTCCTGAAATGAGTTAAATTACATGTATTTCTCTAACTTTTATTTAAAATGTTCTCAAATATATATTAAGATACGTTCTCTCTTTTTTTTTTCCAGCAGTGTTGAATAATCATTAAATTTTTTGTAATGTAAGCTCAGAGTTTTAGAATATAGATTCAGAATCACAGACAAGAGTTTGCTTATAGACATTTTCTACAACTTTCAACAAATGTTTCGCGTTGCCATTCTCTTTCTATAAAAATAAGAAAAGATTTCAAAATATTTATGCATAGTTACTACGAATAACAATTCAAGTTTGGAAAGAATGAATCATTTGCTTATTGGAGCATTTCAACTGCATTGGAAATAAATTTTTATCAATGAAGCAAGTTATGCTTCATCCTCACCACTGAAATGAAAAATTGTTGAGGCAGGTTATGTGTGAACCTCAGAAATGAATGGATTCAGTACCTCAAACCAATTCGTTTTAAATATACCGCTAAAGTAGCTGTTGCTCTTGTTCATGGTTGAATGACCACGCAGAGGTAAACAAGAAGAATGAACCAATTGTAATTTATGTGTATAATATGATGAAAAAATAAAAAGAGAAATAATATTGGAAAATAAATGAGCTTGTAGTTTGTCATAATGCCAGCAGATGCCGCCTCTGCAGATTGCGTGGGAAGCCTTAATTGTAAGATTTGATAGACTGGCCACGCATGCGCATTTCGATGATGCATTCACGTACGAATAATAGAAATAAGCGAAGCCCGCTTTTCATACTCAAAATTCAGGAAGTGAGACATCGATCTCAGTTGGCAGCCTAATCGCTTGAAAGTATGAACGGCCTAAAAGTACGCGCAGCTCAAAAGAAAAAAAAACCAAGGGAAAAAAATAGATCATAACAAACTGGGCGCGTGTGTTAGCGATTTTTCAATTTCATGCTTGATGTAAAATGGATTACATCTTATTTGGGTCGAAAGAAGACTTAGTAGATTTTGAAATTTGATCTCTTTAGCAATAACTAAGTTCAAACGGGGTGTTGATGCTTCTAATAACATTTGATGCCTTCTTGTTCAGAAAAGAATAAATCACCTCCATATATGTATGTTACGTCTTCATTTTCTTTTTTCACACGTGAAGGCTCGCAATAAGCAGACATTTTTTTTCTGAGAAAACCACAGTGAAATAAAATAGAGCGTTGTTTTTTAAATGATATTTCGTCGGATACTGAAGGAACTACGGGAATAATAAGAATTTGAGGTATTTTAAAAGTAATAGTGATGAGAATTACAAAATTTAAACAAAAAAAAAATGAAAATTTTTCTATATAATCATAATTATATAGAAAATTAAAGGGATATCAGACTTTCTATGAAAAAATAGCTAATATGTGTATTATGAAATTTAAGAATAACGTGCATGACGAAAAAAAATATTTATATTTGATTTTGACGAACATGATTGATGAAATAAAATAGATATATTAATACAGAATAGAATTACTTGAATTAAAACAGAAAATGATTTAATAAACATTTATTTGATTAAAAACATCTCCATAAAATCAGGCTTAATCTTACGAAATTTAACTCATTTGGTCTTGCTAAAACATTGTTATTTGAACTGCAGTAAAATTGCTTAAAATTGTTTGAAATGAATCATTTTACATCAATCCTTTGATGGTTATGAATTCTCTCTGTTCACTTTCAAATAGTGCATCTTAATGCCCTCAGTGAAACTTCTCCCCAATGCGGGCTGATGAGGTGAATTACTCCACTTACATTATCCTGCATTGTTTGTATTACAAACTATACTTGTAACCAAAGTTGAGTTAGTTTGATGGCAGTACGATTATCGTAAAGTTTTTTTTCTTATAATGAAGGGAAATGTTACCAATCTAGTTGTTATTGATGTAGTAATTTTTCTTGAGTAATTTGGAGGAAGTTTGTTACTCAAATGTCTCAAAAGCGAAACCTAGATAATTTTGATGACATATATATATATATAATGGTGAATAATACCATGGCTTAAAGTGTTTTAAACACGACATGGTTTAAACACGACATATGTTTCATAGTTTAAAATTGCGAAAATTTATTTAGATATTTTAATACTTCGCAAATTAATATTTATAATATTTATCATTTACTGAATTACTTAAAAGCATTCTTTACAATTTTTGTAAATATTACATTATTTACCGCAAATAATTCATTAAATACTTAAAAGCGGGTGAACTATCTGTATGACCGTCAGGAATGGGTGACATTTTCAGAAGCACCAAGGGGGGGAGGGGGAATGGCTGACACTTTCAGTGACCGTTTCATCTTAACACTGCGCGCAAGAAAAGAGCGAAAGCAGTTGATTATCCTATTCGTCAAAGGATTAAATAGGAAAAATTGAAGCGACATTCTTGGAAAGGTTTATTCAAGTAAAACCTTTTGTAACTTAGCGTATGACGAAATGTGAGTAATTTTGATAGTTAGAAGATCCGCGACGAGTGATATTCATGTCGAATTATGGACTCAAGTCTTTTTATGATTATGGACCATCGAGAGTAATAATAGGAACTTTTGCGCGATAAATAGAACAAAGCCTCAAAGTTATCCGGCAGTGGGGCATAGAACGAGGGATTGTTTATTCCCTCAAATTTAACATGATGGTTAATGACGAAGGACTTGTTGTCTTGAACCGCAGTCCAATGGTGAGGATAACACCCAAGGTGGCAACCCATTTAAGTAGCTTCCACACCATCGTAACTAGAAGACTTCGAACCCCGGAATATTTAACGCTCATCAACCCACTACATGATGGATCTTTAGTGCCATCCAGACTGGATCCCATGACTCGACGAATGCAGCAAAAGTCATAGCTTGCGACCACGACAGTCGCATATCTAGGCCGCAATGAGGTATGGAAATTAAGAGCTTAAGGTAATATCTAAAGTGTTATATATTTTCCATTATGACGGTACTAAAACTATCAACCAACCAGCTGATTAATGGATCGTTGATTATTTTTTAAAATCGCACTAAAACGCAACATGAGAGCTATTGTATTTGTGACGCATCAATTTTTAACTTCATTAAATTGACGTGAACGACATCTGAACTGGCACCCCATTCTCCGAATTAACACTCTATCGGAATGTGGAGACATTGAGATTCGCAATAAATATAACGTTTTTCAGCCCCGCTATGTGACGATCTTTACTGACATCAGGTTCAAAACCACATTTCAAGGGAAACATCAACTCACGAATGTGAAAACTCATGTACGGCGGTTATAAATAAAAAAATTCTTACGTCAAAACTTGTTTGCTCAGAATATGGATGATTTAGCTTTTATCAAAATCTTTCAATATGCCTTGGCAATCATCAAGCAGTATTTTGTATTGGAAAAGTAATTAGAAAATTTCGCTCCGTTATTTTCAATGAAAAAATGTTAGATAAAAGCTTTAGTCATAGTCGAAGTTGTTTATTAATTCAATTTGCAAATCAGATATTAAACTTCTATATTTTTTAATTTTATGTAAGAAAAAAAATTCAAAAGATAAAAATTAGGAGGTTTAAATCCACCATCAATACTATAAGAGCAATCAAAAGCTGAATTTTTTTCTAAAAACTTATAGTTGGCTTATTTATGTTAAAATAGCTATACATAGTTAATAATGCTATGCAAAATTCTTAAAAGAGGATACAAATCATTAATTTCATGACAACCAGCAGCAATTTTAGATTTTATAAAAACAAAATGTCTCGCATATCTTGTTTTTATATTTCAATAAGAACCATTCAAAGGACGATAAAACCTAACTTTCACGGTTCAACATTATTATTCAATACCTCGCTGTTCAAATTCAAATTTGACAGCAAATTCGCATCATCCTTAAACACTATCATAAATTTTTACATATCCATTTGCTTAAATGCTACGGACGTCACTGGAGTATGACTAAAATGCCACGATAATTTTTAGTTTGAGATGTTTGAGCAATTTTAAAAAACTACGTGTGGGAGGTGGAGGAGACTCATCCCATGCATGGTTGGTCGTTAAATTTATCCTAAAAGCTTCGCTTGCATGACTTATTAACCGCGCTTCATTGAGCGTAGAATTAAATCATGAAATTTAAATGCAACTATTCTTTGCATGCCCATGTTATGTGACTTAAAATACCAGCAATTTAATGATAGATTCTTCTGCATTTTACTATTTTCTCCTTTAACAAGGACACAGAATTTCTGTTTATTCAAATAATCGTATTCAGAAGCGTATGTGAATAATTATCTTCGCAGAGAATTCTTCATTTCAGAATGAATAAATAGAGAATTTCACACGTAGCTTATTCTATATATATATACTGCTGTTTGTAGAAAATGCAACACCATGAAAGAATCATCAGAATCAAATGAAATTTAATGCAGAAACGACTTGTACTGATACAAATAAATGATGAAATTTTCAAAACAAAAGAAACAAATTAAGCGTCCGAAATCAGTATTTGGTGCAGCCACCATGCGCTGCAATAAGTGCTGCTATACGACGTGGCATGGAGTCAAACAGATGTTGAATATCTGCTTGAGGAAGAGAATTCCATATAGCTTGTATGCGCAACCAAAGTTCGTCTTTGGAAACTGCAGGACGCGGATCACGAGCGAGACGCCGACCAACCATATCCCACACGTGCTCAATAGGCGACATATCCGGTGAATAAGCAGGCCAAGGAAGAAGTTGCATGCGTTGTGCTGAACAGAAGTCTCGAACAGTCCGCGCAACATGTGGGCGTGCATTATCCTGCTGAAAGATAGCTCCAGGGATGCCTTGAAGGAAAGGAACGACTTCGGGCTGTAGCACTTCACGGACGTACCTGTTGCTATTGAGATTACCCTCAATTCGTATCAAATTGGATCGTCCATGATACGAAATCGCACCCCAGACCATAACTCCGGGTGTTCGACCACTATGTCGTTCAATAATACACTCAGGAAGGCAGCGTTGACCGGCATAACGTCTAACACGAACACGGCCATCATGGGTCCACAAATTGAAGCGTGATTCATCTGAAAAGACAACTTGGTGCCAATCAGCTCGCCTGTCTCTGTGCTCAAGAGCCCACTGCCGACGCAGCCGTCGATGATTCGCCGTGAGGGGAATCCTGTATAAAGGCACCCTTGCACGCAATCCACGGCGCAGCAGACGACGACGAATTGACGAAGCCGACAATTGTACACCTGTAGCAGTAGACCAACGTGCTGCCAGCTGCCTGGAGGAAGCTGTGCGATCATTCACCGCCATGCGGAGCAGGTGTCGATCATCGCGCTCTGACGTCACCTTCTGTCGTCCAGTGCCTGTTTTTCGAGTTGTTCGGTGCTCGTCGGTCCACTGCTTCCAAACTCGCATCACTGTGGAACTGTTCCGCTGCATACGAGCTGCTATTGCGCGATAGGAAAATCCTCCTTCTCGAAGGCCGATTATCCTCCCTCGTTCAAACTCCGTAAGTTGCTTGAATTTCTTATTCTTCCGTCGTGGAGGCATACTCAGGTCTCACTAAACGTTTGCCACTAACAAATAATCATAGACTTTTTTCAACGTCCCGCTACAGCACTTTATTTATACGCTTTCAGCATCAATTCAGAGGGCGCTGCGCGCGCCGCGCACGCGCGATGGCTCTGAAACTTTATTAATTTGCATAATATCCTATAATTGACATTTGCTGCGAATTTCATTTGATTCTGATGATTCCTTCATGGTGTTGCATTTTCTACAAACAGCAGTTTATATATATATATATATATATATATATATATAATTAATAATTTAATTGAAAAAGAAAAATTATAAATTTAGAAGAAAGTAGATTAAAAAATAGACCAAAAATCAGAAATATCAAAAATTACGTATGAATTTAAAGAAATTGTATAATCCCCATTTTTTTTACTAAACAGAAAAATGGAAAATAGTATAGTTAAAATTGTAACAAACTTTAGACTGTTAAGCTAAGTTATTCTAAAATTATTAGACAAGCTATCTCCAAGAACAAATCATATTCTTAAGCAATTATGATAAAACCAAAACTACAAATTGAAAAGAATCATAAAGCTAAGTCTTAAAAATTAAAATAAAAAAAAAACACGATGCCAAAATACATCTTTAGGAACCAAAAGCTAAAATAATAATGTCAAAAAGTAATTAAAAAATTTAAAAGATAAAACAAAAAGATCAAAATTTTGCATTAATAATCTCACCACGCGTATGAAAATATAAACATGGCGCGTACAAAGAGATGAACACAAATTTGGAAATTTGCACATCATAAGAATATATATGTGTTTGTGTGTGTGTATGTTTGTATTCTGATTTCTATGAAATTATCTTAAAATTGAATTCAGTTGATAAATATTGCATTAGAGTTGATAATTGGGTTAACTGAAAATACATTTCTTAAATCTGTATCATAAGTCATATGATGGAATGTAACGTTTGATTTCACGTCACACAAAACCAAAGCAATGAGTATAGAATATGAAATTTTTGCTGAAGACCAGAGACTAAGAGAATATTCGAAGTCCAAATAAATCTGACAAGCAATAGCTTTCCTTATTCTATATGAAGTTTTTCAGTATTATTGAACCCCATGTCGGTGAACAATTGGTTTCAAGGTCAATGCCCTACTGTATTCAATTGAAATTTAAAAGAAAGTATATTGATCTCACCAAATTTTATTTCATATTTATATAAGGAAGAATTTAGGGTTTTAAAATCTCCATTTTTTAAATCTAATTGCTCATAGACTCCTTGGGAATTTGCTAACAGATTTCGGAGAGAAGAGGGGGCGGCTGCTATAGATTTTCAGTAAACTTTCACTCATAAACATTATCTTTAGAAACGATATATTAATGCAATACTGATTTTTTCCCTTCTAATTTCAATTAATGTGTGTAATAAATTAAAATAATTTGTTTGTATCTATTATAAGAGATGTTAAATTTTTACAGAACAAGTACTAAAGCTAATTGAACAAGACTAGCTTTAGTACTTGTTCTATATAAGGAGGAATATTTAAGCCAAAACTCAATATAATTACTTTGATAAAATTTTTTGGATGATATACAAACTAATTAATAAATATGACAGTCTCTGAAAAAATATTTAGAGAATAGTGAATTGTCAATAACATGGTCTGTGACGTTACGTGATCTAATAAGAACTGGAGTAATGCACAATGAAATAGAAATATTGATTGATTTCTAGATGGGACGATTTGTAAGAAAATTCTAAGAATGTTAACACTTTATTCCAAAATTTACCAAAAATTGGCTAATGAATTTACACACTCGATATAAACTCAGTCTTCTGATTAAAAAAATAATTGTGTTTCTTATTGCAAGCACCTTAATCTTATAATGTATAGTTTGAGAACTAGGCCGTAACGTATAGAAAAACTCGCATCAACGATATTAATTATATTTAAAAAAAAAAAAAAAACTCTAAAAATTATAGAGAAATAAAAAAAATTATTTTCAAGAAAATATTTAAAAAAAGAAAAACTTTCAATTCATTCGAAGTTAAACAATATATATACACTGGTTATCATAAATTAAGGAAAATTCACAAAAATCGCGATAACTCAAGAAATTACACATGGAATTTTATGAAACTTACCCACAATATACAACACATAGTAAGGTATTAAACAACATAAAAAGAAATTATCAGACATTAATAGTAGTATAGAAATTAGCACATGTATAAAATAAACAAATTGGAAGTATCGGTTTGCAATAGAAAAAGCACCTTTAATATGGAATATGATTGCCTCTAGAAGCAATACAGCACAAACAGCGATGTGTGATGCTTTCAATTATGCGGTCTATCAGTTCAATAGGAAGTGAGAGCCATTGCTCTTGTAAAGCAGATGCAAGCGCGGCAAGGGTCTGAGGGGGCGGATTGATGGCAGATACACGCCTCCCTAGAGCATCCCAAACGTGCTCGATAGGATTCAAGTCCGGGGATCGAGCTGGCCACTCCATGCGCGTAATTGTTTCCTGTTGAAGATAATCATCAACAATGCGAGCTCTGTGTGGTCTTGCATTATCGTCCTGTAACAGGAAGCAATCACCAATCGCCCCGGCATATGGGCGCACATAAGCATCAAGGATGTTGTCTCGATAAACCTGAGCATTCACGGTTCCCCTTGGAAAGACATGGAGGTCTGTGCGCCCTCCTAAGGATATGCCTCCCCAAACACAGACACTGCCTCTTCCGTATGCATCTCTTTCACGGATGTTTGATGGATGATAACGGGTCCCAGGTTCTCTCCATATCAAATAACGTCTACTGTCACTTTCTAGACTAAACCTGGACTCATCCGTAAAGAGAACAGGCCTCCATTGATCTGACGTCCAGTGGACATGTTGTCGGGCCCACTGCAAACGGTCTCTCCTATGGCGTGATGTGAGCGGCACGCAAATGGCTGGTCGTCTCGCATACAGACCACCTTCGTGGAGCCTTCTGCGCACAGTTGACGTTGACACCAACCTTCCGGTGGCTGCAGCAAGAGAGGATCTAAGATGTGTCGGAGTAGCGGTTCTATTCCTGCGTGCACTTAATGTCAAATATCGGTCATCGGCACTGGTCGTAACAGTTGGCCGTCCTTGACTGAACCTCCTAGATGCCGAATCTGTGGTTTGAAATTGCCTCCAAAGTCTATGAACCACAGATGGACTCACATTTAGCCATCTGGCCACTTCTGATTGACTCTGCCCTGCCTCTAGTCTCCCGATGGCTCTCCATCGTAGTTCTTCAGGCAAATGATGCCTAGAGGTCATTATTACGAATTGGCTATCTCAGATTTTCAATGTCGCAATCACAGTAAAATTTGTGTGCTTTCTCTCAAACTTGGACTTTTATGCTCCAGGCAGATGACGTAAGCCGAGTGCAGCGTCACTAATTTGCATATTGCAATTTTACTCAGCTACTCTTAGTGGACAACATATGCAAATTTTGCACGGTTTGGCTTACTTTTGAAAGAGTTATCGCTATTTTTGTGATTTTTCCTTAATTTATGATAACCAGTGTATATATATGTGTGTGTGTGTGTGTGTGTGTGTGTGTGTGTGCGTTTGTGGATGTGTGTGTGCGTTTGTGGATGTGTGTGTGTAAATTTGAAGAAAAATAAATCGGGTAACTGAATCCTAGTCAAAAAATTTGAACACGTGCATTTTACCCCTCCCCCCCATATCGGATCTGGATCATTACGATAGAAAAAGAAATGTAGAAACACAAACAAATGATTACAAATAATTATCTCCAATAGAACTATACATTATCAAAAAGAGCAAACGAATGAATAAATGCAGCAATTTTCAAAGTGGTCACTAAAGCCTATTGATCCTGATCACGGACTCGCGGCCGGCGTTGTTTTCGTCGAGTAATGGGTTTGAGTCTCGAGGTTACTATAGACTTGCAGTGTAGCGAGCTGATTTACGTTAAATCTGGTCGAGATCCCGAATCCACCTGTTGGAGTAGTGCGGGAGAGGAAGGTGCCTTCTCACATATGTCGGCCTCATCACTTGACCGAGGTTCAGAATTACGACGTCCGTCGCCAATAACCATCTTGTTGCTTCTTAGTGCGACTTAATAAGCAATCACAGTGATGATCTTCCAGAAGCTACGTGAATATTGCTTTAAAATAATGGGAGTGGAACAAGAATGACTAAAACCTAATTATATAAAATAATTAGCTTGAAGTAATTAAAGATTGTGACGTAATATGCATGTGCGCCCAATTTGTGCGCTTTGCTATCCCTATTAAAACTACATTATGCCGTAAAGAATAAACAAAGGATTAAATATAATTATCTTCAAAGAAACAAAAACACCGAGAATATTGCTTGAGTTATGAGAGATGTAGAACAACAACGGTTATTTTTCCTTTTCGTGAATATAGGTAGCCAAAAACAACGAAACACTGTAACGTTATGTGACATAATATGAGCCAGAATTATGTGCAGTCAAGACAAAGTCTTTTTTATCGGTAAATGACGTTAAAGTTTGAGGATCTGAGCAAATTTCGAAAAACAAATTTGCTCCAAGCTGTACATCGTTACCTATAATTCCATCTTCCCAATTTGTTCTACGTCGTCCGCACACACGTACACATGCACGCTTTAACTCTTCCTATTTTTTTACGAGTATATTTGAACAATTAAATTACAATAAGACAATTACAACAACAAATTTATTTATATACGCTTCTATGTTCCATCTTCCCATACTTCGGTGTATTGGAATCTTCATTAGTCTCGCCATTTGTCTTTTTTTTAAGTTCACAGCAGCTTTCACCGCTTATTTAGTCATTAGAGGTTCTTCAACCTGAAAATACAAGGCGTATAATATCTATTTCATACACCTAAAATTAGCCGAACCACAACTTACATGAATACATGTATAATCATATAAATGTAGTACATCTAAACCCTACTATATATTTATATGAATAACTATGAATAAACCAAATCTCGTTTAGATACTCATAAAAAGAAAACAATGTGAACTTAATGGCAGAGCTGATGGTTATTATACACGGTCCCTTTCTACGCCACGGAATGACCAGATGTTTGACATACAAAAACAGTTATGAAATAAATATACAGACAATGCGCAATTTTATATACAGTAAATAACAAGACATCCACTTTTTACCAAACAAGTCAATGGGTAAATAATAGTTATAATAAATGTTTAAATGTCGAAATGCTAACCGCGAATAGCTCAACATCACTTAATGTCTATGACTGAGAGATGAGCTCTTGAGATGACAATGGTATGAACGCGTGCGTTGTCTTGTTGAAACAGAGGACTGGGATCGGTTTTCACAAAAGGAATGGCTACCGGCTTAAGGACTTCTCTTACGCACTTTTGAGCTATCAAAGTGACTATGATGAAGACCAACGTCGATCGGCTATTTTACGAAATCGCACCCCAAACCGTTATACCCTACTGACTGGATGTGTGACAACTTACAGCAAATCTTCCATCACGGCGACGATCACGTGGCCTCCCCTTGTGTGTGTGTGGGGGGGGG
This sequence comes from Nephila pilipes, assembly GCA_019974015.1. Lineage (NCBI taxonomy): Eukaryota > Metazoa > Arthropoda > Arachnida > Araneae > Nephilidae > Nephila > Nephila pilipes. The sequence continues at coordinate 1,238,710 of BMAW01054313.1, forward strand.
TTATCATCACCATCAAGACAAAAGCGTGACTCATCACTAAAGACGATAGGCTGCCGTTCCGCAATGCTACATGCTGCTCATTCATGAAACCAATGCAATCTTTGAAAATGTTGCTGTGATGTCAGAGGCAATACCCGTGCAAGCTGTCTAGAAGTATGTAGCCACCTGTTATTGGCACTGGCACTTCAGGATGGAGCATAGAGGATATTGCTGTTTGAGTAACATTCGGAATTATGACAGATGGTGTGTCTCAGGCTTGCCTGAAAATTCCACGAATTTCCTTGCTTGTAGTCCGTGCATCTCTGCCTGAGCATACTTGTCATTAGAGATAGCTGCTTCCTTGTACCCAAATTCTTCCAATAGCAGAAAACTATAACTTTTGCCTGAGAGATATGACGCACAATTCGACGGAGTGACCATCCATCTTCATACAGTCTTATGATGTGACCCTTCACAAAGGCATCCAGCTGTTCGATCTGTTTAGATATACTTTTCTAAGGCATTCTAAACTTCAAAGAGACTAATTAAACTCAAACACTCTTGCTAGAATCCAAATCACACGCTTTGGGAGAGTCTTTTCAGGGGTCCTTAATAATGTGAATTATTACATGCCTGTGCTGATATCATTGACACCGACACGGTTGACATTTAACTGTTTTGCATATCTAACAGAGGTGACACAATTTCTTAATTTACATTTACGTAACTTGCTTCCTTGTAAGTGTAATATTATTTTAACTCCCTTATACAAAATTCTGCTTTCATAACTGAACGTCATTGAAAGCATATGAAGTATATTGTTTTTGTTTACTGAACAATAAAATTGGTGATTTCTTAACAGAATAGATGAGCAAAAATATTTTATTTAAAATTAATTTACTTTTCATTCATTAAAAATAATGTAATGCTTTGAATGCTGTTTAGACATGAATTGTACTTAAAAGTAGTCTTCGCTACAAAGAGCACACTGAAGAAGTACTTTTAATCAACTTGTAGAAATATATTCGTGATTTTCAGGCTTCTGATTTTATAAGAAAACTAAATTATGCTCAGAAAAAATAATTTCATGTTGTAAAAGAAAACACATTTAACTTATTCAAGTTATAAACGAACTATTTTAGTATCTGCTTGAAATCTTAAAAAATCAAAGTTCTGCTACTTCATTGCTTGTTAAATTGTTTATTATTATTTAATTATCATATTATTTAGAAAACGGAGAAGGTTTCTGCCTTTTATATTTTTGGGGATCCTAATAAGATCAAAACGAATCTATTTTCCTGCGAAGGAAAAAAAAAATGCTGTAAAGTAACGACTACAGTTCACTGTTGTCTGAATAAAAGTTTTCTTACCAGTTTTTGAAATGGAAGATGCAATTGTTTGAAAGTATTCTACCATTCGTGGAAAAGTTGTATTCATTTACATTAATATCAAGGACACAATGGCTCCTAAAATATGATTTTGAAGGAGGGGAAAGGTTAGTAAAAATTTACACTATAAATTACTACAGTTATCAAAAATAAATATAATTTAAATACAATATTTATTCTTTTTGAATCGATTGCGTGCTAAATTTAATAGAACATATTAATTTAAATAACTTATTTGTGTACTCATTCGTTTAACTGAGGAGTATTATATATCATTTGCTATATTATGAATTAATTTATTAATTTGAAAAAACTTTGTTAATAACATTTGATTTAAATGTATGTTATAATAATCGAAACACGTATAAGTAAAACTACATTAAATTGTTCCAATTTTTTTTTATTTACAGTATAAAATCTATGAAAAAAAAATTATTAACTTGCAACAATTTTTGAAACGTCTTAGGGAGAGAAATGCTTGGGAGTAAGAACATTTTTTGTTTGGTGTAAATTGTGTTTAATGATAGATGTTTTTATTTAAAAATTTTAGCAATTATTATCCCTTGTTTACTGTCTCGTCTCTTGGGCAGTAATTATTATTTATCGTTCACTCTTTCATTAACTACGTTTTCAAATGTTAGTAGTACGAAGTAGGTTTAAAGGGATGTCCAAGGAGTTCGGACAATTAATTCCCCTTGCCCAAAATTTCAAAAAATTTCATGTGACGGAATTGGGTGAAACCAGTTCCTTAAGAAATTGTTTGCATTATAACCACTAAGGCAAGTATTTTTTTTTTTTTTTGTTAAGAATCAAATTTTATATAAAAACAAAATTACCTTGTATTTCATATTTTTTCGTGAAAGAATACACATTACTTTGAAAATTGTTTGAAATCTATTTTATTCGACGAGCCTTTCCGTAACAGTAAGATGACTTAGATCAATTTTATGCAATTACATGTTTTATTTATTGTATCAAATGAACTTGCGTATAATATTACACGTAAGCTAATTTTAATAGTAGATATAAATGACAAATAAATTGATATTTCGTATTCAATACATTTAATAAATATCTGCTAGTAAATTAATACTATTAAAATAATAAAGCCATTAACAAATAAATTTATTAATAAATTCATTAATAAATTCAATAATCAAAGAAATAATTATGTTTGCGATTGAATTACAGATAATTATAATAATTACGTTAATTGGTTTTTCCGTATAAAACTCACACAGCCCCCAAATTATTTTTTGACTACGCCCCAGCTTAAAAAGCTCGTTTGCTTGATTACCAATTGCCTATACTTCGATAATCTATTCAATTACAATTAGTTTTGACAATTTATGAAGTTTCTACTGCCTTGCCAATTACGAGGTTAATTATTATCCTCAATAATTAACCTCCTTTTATAATAATTAAAACTTATTATGATGAAGAAATAAATAAATGCAAATTAAAATGACGAAATATGTATTTCTTATTTGGCCAAATGAAAATTTCTTTTATGTATTTTCCATCGTCTCATATATTCTCGATGTTGCGCAAAGGCTTATATCATTTATGGAAACATCAGCTCAAGAACTTTATAGAGCAAAATATTCTGTCAAAATACCTATCATAAGAGCCTGAATATGAGCTACAAAATGCCTCAAAGACTTTGATAAACTGACAAAAATTCTTCCACTTTTAAGTTTTCGGATTTCTTCTTTAGAATTTCACGTGTTAAATTATACCAAGAGCCGATTTAATTGTTAAATTAACAAAATTAAACAGAGGATGCTCTTTTCTTCTTCTGTGTATAACCACCCTGCTCGGATCTTAGCCTTTTTCTCTGTTGATGCGCCTTGTTACATGTATACACAACTTCAAGTGACTTTTTTCTGCCAAATGACTTGGAATTATAAAATGGTTGTTATATATATATATAGATGAGAGGAGAGATATATATATATAAGATATATATATATATATATATATATATATGAGAGAAGAGTATAAGAAAGATATATATATATATATATATATATATATATATATATATAAGTTTGTGTGTGTTTTAAATAATATAAACAACTTCATATATTTAAAACATAATTATAATTTATTGAGAGTAATAGTTCATCATTAAATACAAGCGCCTCATTAGATCGAAGGAATTCCTTTGAAAAATTTTAAATAGAGACAATTAACAAAAGATAGAATTATAATTGATGTTTATGTAATTTGTCATTCAAAGTGAAACATTTTAAATGATGTTTGTTTGAGAAAAAAAAAGTTTCACAAATAAAAAAAAAAATAAAAACAAGACTAAAGATGCTTTAAAAAAGGAGAAAATGACAAATAGAAATAAAAATAATTAAAAAATGTCTTAAAAAATCAATTTTAAAATCTGAGAAACATTTTGCATGCTTCCTAAAATGCATTTTGTTTATTATCAATTCGATTAATTAATGCCATATTAATTAATTAATTAATGTTTATTTATTTAACTGCATTCGTGAAACAATTATATTAAAAGCCGTCTAACGTCCTTACATTATTCCAGTTGTTCATTCTAGGAAGCACTAAATAAATAAATTAAGGCGTTCTACACCCTATTATCATAAAAGTAAGAGATGTACTGAACAATTAAATGTATTTTTAAGTATAAGAAATTCCAAATAATAATACTTTTTGGTTTATTGGGGAGGCATAAAAATTAGTTTTAAACCGATTCAAGATAATTTACAATATTTTTTGAAAAAAAAAAAAAAAAAAAAAAAACTTTTTGAATTCAAAGAAAATAATTTACTTTTAATGTAATTTCATGATTTGCCATTTCATAAGAATAATTATTTTTTCAACAAAGTAAAATTATACACGGGTTATTTAATAATTTTTTTAAGTAAACCATTCATAAACGCAGTCCCACTTCATTCAGTAATTTTCTTTAGGGGAGAAAGAAAATTTTTAGTGGAAAAGTGGTGGGAGAATTTTCGTGGAATTCTCCATTCTTGGAACCAATTTCTTCATTATGCTTCTAATTACAATATATTAGTAAATATATCACATCATCAAAATTCGAGCCTTCTTCGAAGGAGATCTTTCGTACTTTGTAGCCGCTCCCCGAAAGGGCCACCAAAAGGAAACACAAAGAATGAGCTGCAGAAAGTGAAGAAACAAAATGTGATCCATGTTTTCTCTAAGGAGCCGCACAGGTGTGGCACCTGCACTAAAACGATTCTCTGGTCAGGGCTGCGTGTGCGTTCCAGCAACCGCCCTCACGCTACGCACACACTCTGGCGCGCGCGCCCCCAATTGCACCATGGGAGAGGCAAGCCACTAAAAGAAGGGGGAAAAAAACTGAATTAAGGAAGCAACTTGAGACACATCCCTCTTTCTTCTCTTTATTTTTTTATTATGTACCTTTTCATCTCTTATTACTTCTTTCCTTTCAAGAATTTCGCGCCGTCCTACTTGGTTCGTGGGCTTTTCGAGATCTCGGGTGTTGGTTAATTTGGAAAGATGCCGAATCGAGCATTTGATATCGCGAATTCTAATCTCGTATCCTTTGGGATGGCCGAGGGTTTTCTTAAAGAGTTCTACAAGTTATTGGGATGGGTTTTCTTTTTTTATTTATTTATTTTTTCGTTTTGTTTTGTTGACGAACAATTCAACTTCGAGCTGGGGCCGGAGCAATTCTTGAAATAATTTCTTTCTTTGAAAGAGGAAATGATAAATATTTTAATAGTGCACATAAGGTGATATTCTAAACGAAACATTTAGTACGTTTCAACTTTTCTGGTACTGACAGTTATTAAATTTTACGACAGCATATTTTGTGTTTGAAAATGGACCAACATTCATATAAGAACTTTCTTTTGGAGAAACCCATTATTATGCTATAGAGATTATTCCTCGCTGATTGTAGTCGTTTTTTAATGTATCTCCAGCTATTGTATGCGTCAAAAAGTTTTTTGGAATAATGAAACTAATGTAGAGCTTCGCCTTTTTATGTTGACTTAAAAGTTGTTTGTTTATTTTGATATTTATATTTCGGCATTTAATGCTTCTGCATAATTTACTGTGGAGTTGGATTTTGAAATAAAAGTCTTTCAATATCTTTCCAAACAATTTGTATCACTAAAGATAAAACAATAAAATCTTGTTGTTTATAAAGAGTCCTTATTATGTATTATTTATATTTTTCAGTTTTTTGTTGAATTAATACATGCATTAACTAATGGTATCTAACAGCATCGAAAAAAATAATTATTACTTGTAATGGATAAAAAAAATGATTAAAAGAGTTAGAGATTTATACAAAAATCGGAGGATTATATTTTCAACTCACTTTTAAGCACCAGATTGATCAACTTCATTTAAAAATTTCAATTGTTTAATAATACTTAAGCATGAATTATGTATATAAAACATTCGTTTGGGAAGCAAAACAATTATTATTAATATAGTACACAGTTTTATGATTTGTTAATAATTCTTCTAATTTTATGCAGTTCAATTCTATATATGCTTGTACTAATAATTTTATAAGCATTCTGTATTTTTTGTAATTAATTTCTGAGATTAAATACATTTGTTTACTTTTCAGAGTCGTAGAAATTTTCTAGGCAAGTTATTTTACAATAATTCTGGTTGCTTGAATTTTTTTATTCATGTATTGCCTAGAGTTCTATTTAACATTATTGGAAAAAAAAGGTATACCCTTGTCAAAGATATTTTTAGATCTATTAGGTAATTACATTACTCAATAAAAATCACACATAATTCATACTTAAAAATTATTAAGATAAGTAAATTTAACTATAATTAATTACTCTCTAATTTTTGATACTTAGAACCAAATTTTCAAATGAATTTTAGTTATCGTCCCTCTTTTAATATCTTCTAGAGGCCCTAATTTTTTTTGTTGCTACACTTATTTTTTTATTGTTACTGCTACTCGGTAACTAGTTTATAGATTTTACAGAGACACATACACAAAAGCTTGAAATATTTCGCAATTGAAACTTCAGTAAATTTTTATCAGAAAACGTAGACATAATACTTTTGTTAAAATCATTATTTGTTTGTATTCTCTTTAAGCATTAAATAATATAAGTATATTATTATTATTCAATGATATGCGATTGTATTAGTATGCCATGTTTATGTCATTTATTCAATTTATCTCTCCTGAATTTTGTATAAACATTATTATCATCATTATTACCTTGTACCTTATTCAGAGCTGTGTACTGGATAACATTGCCTTTAGAACTGTTTCAGATAAACGCATGTGTGATATCGTCAATGTCTTTGAAATGAATGTAAAATTATATTGAAAAATAGAACAAGTAAACATTAGATTACAAAAGGAAAAAAAACCGTAATATTTCCCAATTTAAGAGAAATATAATTTCTTGTAAATCACTTAATAAATTTTCATAAACACATACTTATCAAAACGTAACTAAATAACTATTTTTTTAAAGAATTTAATAACACTATTTATACAGACATTTGAAAATCTTTGTATTTCAGCTATTTGTAAATATCTAATTACTCTACACACAATACATACTGTTATTTCTAAATATTCTGAGTTTATCGTATTTCAGCAATTTGTGAATATCTAATTATCTTACACAGCTATTTGTAAACATCATCTCTATTCCACGTTGAGTATTATGTTTATAAATTAAAAGTATTGTGAGCAACATAATTGCATCTAGAGAGATGTGCTAATACGATACACGCGAACAGTGCCGCAAAATAATTTGAGGGGTGCATATTGTCACTGCCATGACAAAAGCAATTTTTTAGTTTAGAATTACCATCTGGTAAAACGTAAGTAATTTGCTGTATCAAACTTATTTCTCCTATTTGAAACGAACAGTACAATTCTTATTGATGTAATTTTAACAAGTAATAAAAATTTAAAAAGTAAAGATCATTTGGAATAAATAATTAAGATACTGTGAGATTATAATATGAATATTTTTGTTAGGGGGTGCATTCCTTAGGAATGCACCTCCTATTTCCATCTGCAAACACTGAGCAAGAGGTATTCTTCCAGACACAGCATAGACTTTTCAATACTTTTCTCAGGAATCGGCTTGGTTAAAAACATTTTTCCTCTTTGTGATGAAAAAATATTTAAGGATGAGGAGAAAAAAAAGATCATATGTTTAAAATTTAGAATATCTATAATGGTATAATAAAATAATCATACTGAAATATTTCAATTTCGAAAAAAAATCTTGAGAGGGGCTGCATATGTCCCTTTGCAACCCCCTCCCCATCTGGGTAAGCCACTGCACAAGAATACAGGGAAAGTGATGTGGAAAATGTCGTCTCAAATTATTTCATAGAAACATTTTGTTTTCCTTCTCTTTTAAGGGAATAAACTCTAACACAAGCAGAATAAATAAATGCCTTATGTTCATTACTTAACGATGGTAAGTGGATTGTTTTCGATTTAAAAATTAATTAAAATTTACAGAATTTTGTAAACTAGACATCCCTCTTTGTAGAGTGCGGTAGCCTAATGGTTATTATCGCGGACTCGCATCAGCATTGCTTTCGTCGAATCGTGTGTTGGAGCTCTGCTGCCACTAAAGATTCACTGTGTAGTTGCGATGATACACATTTAATCTGCTGAGTTCCCAAGTCCACCCGTTAGTGTAGTATGGGATTTTGGAGAAGAGACGCGTCAATTCAGGTGTCGTTCTCGTCAATTTGACCAAAGTTCAAAATTTTAAGATCCTTAACCAATACCCTTCGTGTTGCTTCTCAGAGCGAAGTTAATAAACAATCAAGCAATCACAATCCATCTTTGCATAGTTATTGCAAAGTGGATACATATAAATTAAAATTATGCTTAGAATTAAAATATAGGCTTATAAACATTTAATTCAGTTGAAATATTAGACGAAAATAATTTCAGATTATTTTTTGAGACTTATGTTTATTTAATTGAATGGTGTGAATACCGTAACATTTATCACAACTTTTGGTTACAACCCCAAACTACAAGTATATTTTCAAAAGGTACAGAGCATTTTTTGATTCGGAGGAGCAGGATGTTCACAGATTCGAACATCTTTATGGAGGAAAAACTGTTTTCATTTAATATTCATTTATATTGTATAAAATATAAACATATTTTTAGATCCTTTATTAGGTTCATAAAAAGAAAGAGATTGAATTTTAAAATAAAAATTATTTTTTTTCAACTTATTTGCGGTCAAATAATCTGTTCATTCTTCTCATTTTATTTTTGTCAGAGTATTGAAAGACTATACCTGTATTATAAAATTTGATTTTGAAAGAAAAAATCGAAAAAAAAGATCATTTTTACGCTGAGTAATAGGATAGTAAGAAAAAGAAATAAAGACGACAACGAAGAATTTAATTTTAATTGTACTAATATGGTTTGTTTCTCATGATTAAATATTTTTAAAATATTTGTAAGTCAAAATTATTATAACATTCAAATGAAATGAAATTCAGAATTGTGAATTAGTAATCGTGCTGCCATCTATAGACTAAAATAAATACTATTACTTAAAAGAGCATATTATAATTAAATTTAACACATTAATTATTATTACACATTATAATTAAATTTGCATTTTATTCTAAAACATAGAAGCGTTCAACCATTATATGAAATCCTTCTGTGAAATGTATTTTTGAGAGGGAATTTTAATTCTCCTTTAGAAGGAGTTCAGAGCAAGCCTAAGCCTAATATACCTTCTATTGCTTTGAATCAAGGGCTGATTTTTTCATTATTTGACGTAGTGTAAAAGGTAGAAGATTGGGGGTGAAAGATCAACTGGCATACCATTAACTTGACTCCGGTTAAAAATGATTCCATCTTTCTGCTTTTAGTGTGGTGTTAATAAAATGAAATCATCCATTTTTGCTACCATTACATCTATTTGTGGTGGTGCCATCTACAGGAATTGTTTTGAAGTATCTTTAAAAATTTTAAGATTATTTTAAGCATTCTTAGATGTACTTAATTAATTTTGTAACCAATAAGCATTGAATGATGTTTTGAATTTTACAAATTTTATATTTTACTCTTGTTTGATGATAGTTTTACAAGAAAGTAAGAAAATTTATTTTCGAACCAATTTATAGTTAAAAGGCTAGCTGAAGAAAATTTGTTTCTTATGAAAACAGTCTATTTGTTAACCAAATGAAATTACAAATGTTGCGAGACACTCACTCATAGCCCATTGAAACATATTAAATTTATCAAAGTTCTGGTCATATTGAATTACAGTTATAAGTACTTACTGATACGAAATTTCTTTTCATATATAAATGATATATTTTGTTGTAAAGGAGATAATCTCTTCATTTTTTCAGATATTGTTGACTATAATATTATGATTTAAGAAATGTTTTTACTGATTTGTTAATTTTTATAATATATTTCCTCTTTCTCTTTTAACTTTAACTTTTAGTGAAATTAATAAGTATAGCTTCTTAAAAATACAATAGATGGCAGCACGAGTAAGAACTTGCATTATTTGGATTTTACACTATTCGTCTGTCACGTATACGTATGAGTATCGGAACGCTTTAAAAACTAATGTTTTAGGCCACAAGATCGCATTATGTGCCCATAGGGTTTGAGATACACGTATAATTGACTTTATACTCTAAATGAAACAAATATGATTCACAAGCACTGGATTTTGATTACGTAAACATAGCGTGAAAGTCATGTTCTCGTCTCGCAGACTTCCTGACGGAATTTTTAAGTGAGCCCGGACCGGCTATAGTGTTTTTGCCGCCGTAGGCAATTCCCAAAAAATTCCACCTTTAAGCTTTGAAACAAAAACAAAAAAGAAAAAAAAATTTCAACCCTCTCACCTTCCCGAAAAAACCCGGTAATTTTGAAGAACAATACTAACCAGAAAAAAAAGACATGTGTGTAATTCAGTAAGACAATACTACTCAATCAGATTTACGAATAATTTTTTATATTAGAAAACAAAATTTTTACATTTTTAACAAGTTAAGGAAAACGAACTCCCAAACTAAGACTAGTGACTACTACTTTCAAAGGTAATTTAAATATACTTTTAAAACAATAGACAAAATTCGTACAATAATGTACGTTATTAATCCTAAATTAAAACAATCTTTTTCGATGTTTCTTTCCTAAAAAATTATGAAAAGCTTCTTTTAATTCCAATTTATTATTTAATTAATGTTCAATGGCCGATATTGCTAACCCGTTAAGACGATTTTGAGCAGATTTCGCTCTTAAATAATTTACCATTATTTTTAATTTAAAGAAAGTTCTTTCGCTGGTTGTAACAATTTTGGGAAGCGTTAGAAAATTCTTAAGAAAAAGCCCATATTTGGGTAAATTTTAAGAAAAATTATGAATTTAAGGACCTCAATTGGAAGAAAAAGGGTCTATTTCATCAGCCAGTTCTAAATCCTTAAGATTGGAGCAATCACTATCTATCAAGATGTTTTCGAGGTCTTTACAATGTGTTAGTAATTTAAACATGCCCTATAAAAAAAAATCAGAAGAGTCGTTATGATTATTCAGTAGGTTGAACCTCAGTTCTAATCCACTAATCACTTGATCTGTGGGAAAGAAGAAATGTTCTATTTTATATTTTTATTTTGGATCTTGTATCGTTTCGACTAAACATTTATATGAAAAATATCATTTTGCAGTTCAAATCGATAGCGTGGTGTAGGCAATTTAAAGTCTATTCTATGCTAATCTCGCTGGATGAATTTAAAAATATTCATTTGATATTATTTCTTTAAAAAATTAATTATCTATTTAATAAATCAGTGGCTTTAGAATAAATCCCAATCTTTAGATTGAAGAAACTTACTTATCGGATGATTATGAATCAAAATTTTATTCAAAATGACAATTGAATATAAAAGCTTACATTGTTTTACCGTGATCAATAAACTGCTGGCCTTATTTCTCGAAACATTATCTATTTCGATATCCTCATATAAATACATAATAAATCATAGTTACTCTTTCCTATTTGAAAACCTAAAAGTTTTAGGAAATCTATATGGCTTTCTAAACAAGAGTCGCTTAGTGGTTTCAGTGTAAAAAGAATGATGTATTCCCGAAATATGGCCTACCGAAAAGTTGATGAGGTAAAAAATGAACATAGCTTTTGAACCGTATTAAAAGAGTTCGCTACTTCCAAAGCAGATTTTGCCATATTGTTAATTACTAAATCGAAGGAATGACTGTTGCAAGATACGTAAAATGTTTAAGGGCTTAAAAATTTTAATCCTTTATAATAGTTTTAACTTGTAGCCTCTTATGTTTGAACTATTGTCGCTGCCTTGACCATTAATATTTTCCACTTTTCTCTAACACTTTTAATAAAACTTGAGACAATTTCTTTTCAGTAGATCTCTCAATAGGAAGAAAATCCCCCCCCCCAAAAAAAAGTTTATTAATTTTACAATCACTTCCTGATTTCTATCGATTAATAGAAACATATTACAAAAGTCGTTTGTTCACCTTTCTCGCATCGGAATTCTAATCAAGAATAAACGAATAATATATCACTTTATGAACTTTTTTTAGTACATAATTTGTGTTACCATGTAATAATCAAATAACTTCATTCTGGATGTTTCTCCCTAAGTATATCACTTCCTTTTCTTCTTTATCGAGGATTCTAGGAATGTTTCCTTCATTATGGGGTCAAATTCAGCCAATAATTGAATTAGCTTTGGAAAATTTCTATTGTTATGTACATAAAGCTTATCACTTGTACAACGGATGATTAGAGAATTTTTTTCAAGTAATTTAATAATTTTTATTATGCGAAAATCCCTTCCTGCCAATGTTTAATTTGAGTATTAGTAAATTTCAGTTTAACTTAATCTGCTATCTGACAAGTTTCCAACCTTCATTGGAGGTCTATCCATGATTTCAGATTATTTTTATGAGGTTTTATGAATCTTCATGTCTTAATATCTCACCAATATTTTTCCAGTTCCTATAGCTCTTATTTCAAAAAGGAATATAATTCTGAAAAATCAAAAGGTGTGCAATAAAGCAGAATTCAGATCTTTTGACACAGAAAATACCAACTACTCTCTCGAGGATTGTTTTCCATTGTTTTAAAATCCTGCAATAGTATTTTGCTTTAAATCTTCGATTAGGATTTTGATTTTCAAGAGAGAAATAGTAGTTAGCCAAATTCTGGATCTGATAACAGAGTTTGGTTAAAGCTTCAACCATTTCCCGTAATAGTGTTCACTGCTTCAAACCTTTTGAATTCTGTTTCTGTCTTAAATAACTGGCAATTTCTTCTTTGTTATTGGGTTCATCTTGATGATTCAAATCGGAATGGACGGTAGTGTTCAGATTCCGGCACTACTTTGCCAGTCATTCACGACCTTTTCACTATCACGTATCACTTGAAGTTTGACAAGATCGTAATAGTTAGGAAATGAAACAGAACATGTATTTATTGCAAACTAAATATATTTATTCCCTTTTATGAAATTCAAACTTTAGAAGAACACTTTCACTCAGTTCTTAGAGTATCAATGTTCCGTGGAATACCGGTTAAAAATCACTCTACTCTTCATGGAATTTCAGAAACATACTTAACTGTCTAGGGTTTTAGTAAGCAGAAAAATTTTATAGTTATATGAAAATTCTATGGTGTGATTTTTATTTCTACCTATTTCAGTTAAATACTTAAAAAATAAATTTATAATGCATTATTAAATGAAATATTTTACATAGATTGAAAATTAATTTTAAACGTACTATGTGAATTAAATAGAATTGAAAAGTCAAATAAGTGGATTTGCTAATGTTATTGATTACTCGTACACTTTATCATATTGTACATTCAAATAATTATTATACACTTTATAATTGTCCATCGATACTTTGCACCGGTATCAGAAAAGTTTTCAACATAGTTGAAGGAAAATTTTGAGATACATTAAAATAATCCAAATTTCTTAAAAAGGCTTAAATACTTTTATTTTGTAGATTAAAATATTTTTCCTTAAATATTTTTTTTTTCAATTCTTTTCAAGCTAAATAAAAACAAAGTTATAATTAAATTATCAATATTAGTATTTGTATGTAATTTTTGCATTTTGTATCATTATGAACTGTGTCAATATGATACAAAATGTTAAAATATATTTAAAAAAATTATATATTTTTTAACTATAGTATACACAATTAAAGATTAGATTTCATTCAATATTCTTTCATGCTGTCAGTTAGAAAGATTACATTTAAAAAGTATTGTATAAAGCCATCTTAACTGTGTAATAACATGCCAAAAAATTTATAAATAATTTACAATTTGAGTTTTTATGTAATAATGTTCCTTTTAATAGTCTTAGAATACAACAGAAAAATATGTTGCTTATTACACATTTATCATGTTATATAATAAAAGGAAAAAAAAAATATTTATATAATAAAGAAATAAAGTTCTTAAAGAAAAATAAGAAAAATTCTTTAAAAGTGATCCGACACTGAAGTTAGTATTCTTAATTTTAAATTCCCTATAAATACGCCGAGTCAAAGTTATCAATTCATGATCAATTTGACAAACTTTCGTCGAGTTTGACGAAGAGCGCGGGCTCTCTTAGAAGTGGTGGTGCTCCTGATCGAGCCACAACAAGGGAATGTAAACTTTATCCCATAATTTGCCGGGACTCAAAAATGATATTAGCAAATAAGTTACTTCTGTACATCTCCATTTTATGGCTAATATTAACCACTGAAAGTCCGATGTGATTCTAAGCAGCAAAATCCAACCTTAAGTTACTAGAAAATGCAGAAAATATCACACTAAGAATGATTACTAAAGCTAGATGGGGAATTTTAGAAACTCAGAAATAAAAAAAGCGTTAGAAATTCTAAATTCCAAAAAAATATATTTAAAAGCTTTCCATATTTTTTTTTCAATTCTCTTCCTCATACTGAAAATTCAAATTGGCTGAAAAATATGTTCTTATATTAAATTCAAAAAGGTCAAGAAAAACCCTCCTTTACTACTATAAAAACCTTAAAATAACTATATCTCTGGGCTCTATAATTTCGGTTATTCAACCAGTTATTTACGTAGAAATATCTGAGCATGTTAAATCTCACGCTTTGAAGCGGACGAGAACTCGTGACTCAAGGTGTTGAAGTGAAAAGACCGGACTCGCACCGCACACAAGTTGTACTTTCATCCAATGATATGAGCTGAAACGATTCAGAATTCCTATTAGTGAAACTCGGCTTAATATTAATTTATACATTCTGTGGTGTGGAAAGAAGTGGTTGGATTTCCATTGGTGATTGTTTTCATAGGCTGGATTCCCATTGGCTGTTGAAGATCGTTGAAAAAAATGCAAGAATTTGCAATAATTTTCATGTTCTTGGCTAGAACAGACATTAATAAGTGCGACTTTTCTAGTTGATTGGCAGGATGCCGAGGGGAGTGGCTCTTTTAGCTGCTTCCAAAGGGTGTAATTGTGTAGGTGAGAACATGGATGGAGCAAAAATTGTGTAAGTTACTCTTGAAAAGTTAGTTTAAGGAAATATTTTTAAAGTAAGAAAAGATAAAAATGAGTTTTGACGAAAAATATCTATTTAAGGAGTTTTATAGAAGTAAAGGATGTTTTTCCTTTTTTTTTTTTTTTTTATTTTTAAAATTTTTAAATATATAAACATTTTTGAATTTTCTGTGCGAGGAAGAGAATTAAAAAAATTTTGGAACGCTTTTGAATATTTTTTTTTGAAATTTAGAGTTTCTAAAGCTTTTTTTTAATTTCTAATTTTCTAACATACTATTTGGCTTTAGTAATCGTTTTTCGTGTGATATTTTCTGCATTTTCTAGTTGTTTAGTGCTGGATTTTGCTGCATAGAACCACATCGGAATTGTATAGATTAACATTGGCCGTAAAATGGAGATGTACAGAAGTAACTTATTTAATCATTTTTGATTAATATGAATAACTTAATATCATTTTTGAGTCCCGGCTAATTAAGAGATAAAGCTTACTTTCATTGCTGTAGCTCGAACAGGCGCACCACCACTTCTAAGAGAGCCTACGCTCTTCGTCACACTCGACGAAAGTTTGTCAAATCGATCATGAATCGATAACTTTGACTCGGTGTATTTATAGGGAATTTAAAATTAAGAATACTGACTTCAGTGTTGAATCACTTTTAAAGAATTTTATTTCTTTATTTCATAAATATTTTTCTCTCTTTATTATATAACATAGTAAATGTGTAATAGCAAACACATATTTTTTCTATTGTATCCAAAGACTTTTAAGCTAAACTTTATTATATGAAAACTAAACTTAAAAAAATTATAGAAATTCTTTTGCATGCTATTACAATTACGAGGTTTTCTACAATATTTTTTTAAATATGATCTTTAGAACAGGCAGTATAAAAATAATATTTTTCAACATGAACGGCAAATGAAAAATTTACTTTTGAGCTATAACGCTTAATAAAAGCGCTTTTTCGAAGATTACAGTACATTAATACTGAAAAAATACATTAATGTATGTAAATCAACATAAAAAACAATCAAGAAGTGGATTCTATACGCACCCAAGCACGCACGCACGCGCGCGCGCGCACACACACACACACACACACACACAGATATATATATATATATATATATATATATATATATATATATATATAATTCAAATAAAATGAATAATAAATCAACCAAATATCAAATTGAAATATATGGAATTCGAAAAATTTTAAATCCGAATTTTTTTTTGGAAAGATAGAAAAATAAAAAAATAATATTAAAATGTTGCAATATGTTTTAGACGGTTAAGAAGTTTAATTTTAAAATCATTTATTAAACTATTATCATCAACAAAATATGTTATTTAAAAATATTTCAAGGCCAAAAATATAATTTGAGGAAATTCTGAAAGCTAAATCTTAAAAATTAAATTAAAAAAGGTAAACAAACAAGATATCCAAACAAATATTTGAGAACGAAAAGCTAAAATAACAAAATCGTAAAACATAATAAGAAACTCAAAAGATAAACAAAAATGCTCAAAAACTTTCAATTACCCCACATCAAATGTTACATTGCTTTACATGTACACTGCTTTAAAGAATTGAACACAAATTTAGAAATTTCCGAATGAGAAACAATTTAAATTTAGTAAGATTTACTCACTTATAAATAACTCATTAATTCTTTATTTTAAGTTACATAAAGACTTGAAGAAGCATAAAAATTCGTCAAAGCAACCTAGCAGCAAAACTCTATATAATACCTTCATACATGAAGTGGAACAATTTTTAAACTTTGCAAAAATGCCAACAGGAAACTCTAAATAGAACTAGTCAAAAGTCATAGAACATCACAAATTACATGGAATATTGGAACTTAGAATTACATTTAAAAAACTTTTGAAATCAGAAATTTCTAAATATAAATCCTAAAAGACTAAAATAATTAAAAGAGAAATTTAAAAATCTAAGAAAATCAAAATAAAGCAGCGCCTTCTATCAAGCAATTTCATAACTAAATCTAAAAAAATAAACAAATAAGAAAATAGACTTTAAATTGTAAAATTAAATAAAATTCAAAATGAGTAAATAAAATATTAAATTTAAAGATACAAAATAGAAAAATTAAAAATCATATTAAAAAGTTATTTTTTTTGAAAACTTAAAAGAAATTAAAAAAAAATAAAAATCATAAAAAAATATTAAAAATAGAAAAGTAATTAAAAATATTTTAAAATATAAAAAAAATTATTTGTTTTGAGTGTATTTAAATTTATAATTTTTCTAATAAATTCTTTGATAATTTTAAGAAAAGATTTTCGTTTGATTAAATTAAACTTAAATTTTATTTTTAATTTTAAAATATTGTTTACTAATGTTATTTTAAAATATAATTTTTTTTATATTTCAACTACTTTTTTTATGTTTTAAAATATTCTTTTCTAATATAATTTTGCAATATAATTTTTTTATATATTTTAAAATACTTTTTTTATACTATTTTCTCTTTAAAAATATTTGGATAATCAACTTTATCACAAGCAAAAAAGATTCTTTCAAACTATTTTGAATATTTTTAAAGGCATATTAACTAATTTGAGATTTCTAAATAAAAATTATATAAAATATTTATATATATATTAAAGGCTAAATTGCTATAAGAGAATGGAACTTTAATAATTGGGAAACAATAATCGTATCTCTTTTCCCACATGTTATTAATAATCATACTATTCTCAGTTTTTAAATTAACACCTGAAGATCATTTTTAAAAGATTTACTTTTTTTTAAATCAAATTTAATTTAGGAGGATATAAAGATAAATCTGGTTTAACTTCTGTGATTTATCTGAGGAAAAGTTAAAAATAACTTTTAGACCAATAAAATATAATTCTATAATTCAAATATATAGTGTAATATTTGGGATTTAAGTGCAAATATCTGAAATATTGTCAAAAAAACTGCTTTATAATGGATAAAGTTTAAATGTAAGAAAATATTCACCTTAATTTGGTTGTTCAGTTGCTTTTGTGTGAAAAATTAAAATTATGATCATTTGACATCTTTGAAATGATTTATTTTATGTTCTCAATTTGAATTAAAAATTAGTTACTGTTTCTGTTTTTTTTTTAAAACTATTGAGTTTAAGAAATAAATCTTTATCACATAAATCTTTAATCTTAATACACATATAAACCGATTTTAAATCTTCAAAGACCACAATAGCTCTAGCAAATATTAACAAATAGTAGTAGTTCTCTCTCTCTTTCTTGTAATTTTAACTCTGATAAATGTTATTTAGCAAACGTTAAGTCTAATATTTTTCCAATAAATAATATTAAAATCTTAAACAAGTTATTATTTATTATATCAATAAAAATAAATGTAATAAAAATATTGTTCATGATTAAAATTTTTCTTTCTCTATTTTAGTCGATTTTCATCTAATCGATATGTTGTGATGAATTTTAATCCCTAACGTTCAGAGAGTAATGTTTAATGAAAACTAGAAATACTATGAGAGAGCTTCTAAACATTTTTTAAAATTTAAAATTATGTACATTAATTATTTATAAATCTTCCTGAAGTTGTACGATTATACATTGTTCTTAAAATAAGCTTTAAAATTGTATACTTACAAAAAGGATTTTCAAATGTTGCTTTTCCTTAGACATATTCACAAATAAAAGCTAATTTTATTCTTTTAGTCCTTCATATTTCATACAATACGTTCTTTCAAGCTTTTCTACTCACAAAAATATAAAAATGATCATTTGTGTATTTTATCTTCTTTCTCAATTAATTCTTAAAATGATATTGTGTGAAGAAATTTGGGTGAGAGGAAAAAACATCGTGGAAGATAGGAAAGGAAAGTGTATATTCTGATGATGCCTTCGCCTTTCAACCCATGCAAGCAAAAATAAAAGAGGCTGCATTTAATAATTTTGAGTTGGAGTTCAAAAGTGAAACTGTCGAAGAAATAATACTGTAGAATTTTAGAGACACTTATCATTATTGTTGAAAAGCAACTATCTAAATTATTCAATTCTGTTTCAAAATAGGACGATATAATTATATAAAATTATGTAATTATAAAAAAAAGAGAACAGCTCCCACATTGTGGTATAATTTGTATCTATATCTATTGGGTTGTGTCTAAAATACTCATTGTGTATAGTATCAAATCTTTTTAGTATTAAGCTATATAGTTACAATCAGTGTCTCACATCAGTACTATTTGCATGCTTACCGCTACACCGCGCCTGCTTTTACCTGCTGGCGCTTACGCTGCCGCCACAGCCACCGTACCGTACGCACATACCTTGCTTTGCGTAGCTTACTTGCTGCTGGCTGTACCGTAGCCTTGCCTGCCTGCTATATATATATATATATATATATATATATATATATATATAATATAATATAAATTATAATGTAATGTGTGTATTATAATTACGAGGAATATATAAAGTCTTAATTATTTGAAAAAGAATAACCGAGATGCAACTATAATGGATAGAAATTCATTTCTATATGTTACGATCCTTAAGAATGTAATGTAGTAAATAACATCTGTTGAATTTATTTGTGTGGTTTCAAAGGCCATAAATTGAAATAACATGTAATACTGTAATGTTTTTAATTATTATAAATACGGAAATGATTATATATTAAAAGTTGCACTTTTCGAAGGCTGTAAAAAGGAACCACTGCTCAGTTATAACCTGATATTTCACCTGGTTCAGAACAATAGGGGAACTTATTTTGGAGAGAAAGAAAAGAAAAAGTCAGATCAAAGTAGACTATGCTAAATAGCACTGAAGAGAGAGGACCTTTCAAAATGGTTTGCTATATGATGGTTGAGAATTTAAGATGCTAATTTAAAGACGTGGCATACGTATCACATGCTACGCATATGAAAAAAAGGAGAACATGCAGTTCCTGTTACACTGGCCTGAGAAATAAGTCATGACTATCGTTGAAGGATCGGGCTCTGCTTGTGAGGCTTTTTTGCAGGAACGGTGACTGCATGGTAATTACATTAAGTAATTCCAGACATCAAAAGGTTTTAATGCGGTTCTGCTTTCAGTCTGAAGAAAATGTTTGAGATTTTTGAATATGCTGGTTCGTTTGATGTGAAATGTGGCAGACGGAGGAAATCAATTGCTTTGTTGTCAGTAAAGGATGTGGCTACAGCATTGTAGAAAGCGTCAAGCAATGCTTTAGGGCCGAGCAGCACACGGGAAATTGATCAAACTTCGTCTGTCAGCACGGTTCGTAGAATTTTACGAAACATCCTGAAATGCTATCCATTTAAAATTATGTATGTTTAGGAGTCGGTTCCTGTTGAGCTGCTAAAACGAGAATCTTTCTTCCTACAATTTCTTGCTCGAATTTAAGTGGACAATGTATGGACATGAAATATTTTGTGGAAAAACCAAACCCATTTCCGTCTCCAAGGTTTTGCTAAAACTCAAAATTGCTGAATATGACAAGACCGAATCCGTTCCAAAAGCAATCAATGCCTCTTCTTTCTTAAATGGTCTTTGGGTGATGCGGGATTATGGCAGCATTTATAGTTGGCACTTTGCTATTCGAGGAAATTGGTCCTTCGGATCTATTTACTTGTACAGTCAACGTCACACGTTAAGAATCTCTTCTGCGACACCAGCTCATTCCAGTACTGCAACAACGCGGATGAGTGGATAGCACAATTTTTATGCAAGAAAGCATTCTCCTTCTGCTGAACACGCATTTTGGAAATGACAGAATTATCAGCCGCCCTTTCCCAACTGCCTAGTCACCACGATCACCTGATTAACCTTGCGACTTTTGGCAATGGGATTACCTGAAACTTGTTATTTACGGGCTCCAACTGGCAACTTAGCTGACTTGAAAATATGCATTACGCAACCAATTCACAGTATCACAACCAACCAATACATTAAGATCTGTTGTGGAATATGCTGGGTTTTTTTGTGAATTTTAACATGCGGCAGAAAATGGTGGGCAGCATATTGAATATTTCTTAAGCGAGTCGTAGCAGCCTATTAACAACTACCTTATCTTGATGGTTTCCTAACTTCTTGCTTTTTCTACGGTTTTTGGCCAGAGGACAAGTTAAAACCGATTTTTTTCCCTATCCGATTTGGCTCTACCTTCTCGTGTTTGATGGATTTTGAACAAATAGTGCCTGAACAATATGTGACATCTTTTAATTAGCCTCTAATGAATAGCACAGTGCCCTCTATAGGCCCACTTTTGAACTATTTTTTCTTCAGCACACAAATTCCTATTACATAACGTATACTCAGAAAAAAATATCCGATCGTTCTGAACAGAAGTTTCTTTTTTGCAAGCTTTTGAAAGTGCAGCTTTTTTCATGATCATCTTGTACATTCATGATAGAAATTAGGAGTACATCTTTGTTTATAATTCTTAAGAATTCTCTACATAGCCACGATCCAGAGTTATACATTTCTCCCGGCGTTTCTTGACCTTTCGAGGGCCATTAGTATTGAACTCAATAGATTAAATTCTATTTTAAATAACCATGGGTTACTGTAATCTACGGCTTCTTGAAACCGAATAAGCCAAAATTAATTTCTGTAATTTTCAGCATCGTATACATAAGGATCCATATATAAATTGATAAATTGATATCTATATATATATATATATATATATATATATATATATATCTGTTATTTCATTGCAATAATTAAAATTTCACGATAACCCCTCGTATATAGTGATTCGATGTTAAGTTTACAATATATTCAATTGTTATATTTTGAGGTGTAAAAAATTTTGTTCTTTTGTTTACAGATTTGACCTATTTACTACAATATAAATTGCTAAATGGTTGGATAATTAAACATGATTAATTACGCCCTTCTCTCCAGAGGCAGATACTTAATTTTCAATTACTTTAATATCCCTTTAAAAATTTTAATGTCTTCATCTCTCATTTAATGTCTTCAAGGTCAAATTCAAAATACTATCTGAAGTTAAAAAAATTCTAATGAATATTAGCTAAAAATTACTTAGATACTACCGTACAATAAAATTAAATCAATACAGGCATATTCTATTAATTAAATATTAAAAACAAAAAAAATCCAATATTCTTAAAAATCATAACGAAGTAACTATAAAGAAGAAAAAAAAAGTAAAACAAATAAAAACGGTAGTAGAATGCATTTAATATTATACCACATTTTAGAGTGGAAAAAATTAATGTTTATACTAGTATTACGGATCTAACCATCACACTTCAATGAATTACGTTATAACAAGATGGTAAAAAAAAATCTGCAGAAATACTAATTCATAGCAAAATTTTAACGAAAGGAAAAACGAAAAAAAGTTTACAAAGGAAACTGATTCCTTTAGATCAAAGCTTACGAACGATAGTCGTAATAAATAGCTTAAACATATTTATATAATTTTATATATTTACATATTTTAAACACATTTATATAATTTTAACATAAAATGATTTACAAAATTTATACCTTCAAAAGTAAATTCAACCAGAAGGGATGATTTTATATCCTCTACCGAATATCGTTCAATAACACTTTTATAAAGAAACTTTTAACCGATAAAACTACATTATGTTATATACGAAGTCTATTCAGAAAGTAAGGAACGTTTCCGTCTGACGTAGCCAGGCACGCGCCGATCACTTATATTTTGATGTCTGCATGCTCGATATCTCAGTCGGCGTCCAACCATCACAACGGGAACATTTCCACGCTGCCCGTTTTTTCGATATTCAAATTTAAAATGTGCGCTGCAATTGAAAATCCCGCCAGTTGTGAGGTGAGGTCTGTGATACGGTTTTTGTTGGCAAAAAACCCCTAAAACCTATGGAAATTTATCGGCAAGTGTGTGAAGTGTACGGAAACAACGTAATGAATTAAAGTTCAATCCGGAAATGGTGCATTCAGTATAAAAATGGCTGAACTAACGTTCACGATGAAGAGAAGAGTGATCGCTCTAGCAATGTGACTGACGAACTGGTCGCTAGAGTTGATGAAAAGATTCGTGAAAACCGCCGTTTCACAATAACGGAGCTTTCGCTTAGTTTTCCACAAGTTTCAAGTTGTTTGAAAGTGTCACACAAAAGCTAGGCTGCTGCAAATTTTGTGCAAGATGGTTGAAGAAATTGCTTACAGACCACCATAAAAGTCAGCGAATAGGGGCAGCTTTGACATTTCTGGAGGCCTACGATAGACATAGTGATTCATAACTGGATCGAATCGTAACTGGTCACGAGACGTGGGTGAGACGACAAGGAGCTGCGGGTGCGCGTCACTGAGTGGCTGAGATCACAGGCGGCAGAATTCTATGACGAAGGAATTTCAAAGCTTGTCCACCGCTATGATAAGTGCCTCAATTTGTTTGGTGATTATGTAGAAAAGTAGAATTTTAGTCTCTCTTTCTGATGTATATAATAAATTTTTTTTTCTTGTACTTAGTTTCTTTTTAATTCCAAAATGTTCCTTACTTTCTGAATTGTTCTCTTGTATATATATATATATATATATATATTATATATATATATATTATATGGGATGAGGCACTTACTAAATAGATATCAATTATGAACTGTAAATATTTAATTAAATAAGTACAAAACATTTAGGACTGTACAAAGAATAAGATAGAATCAAAAATAAAAAAAGAGCTAAAAAAAGTCTGCCGTGTTCTATCCATTTTTAAATATCTATCGCGCTCATCACGTTTCGCGTCTGTTGCTGGCTTTTTTCTTTTTTCTTCATGCGGTGGATTTGCTCTCTTCCCTTCTTCTTCAAGAGGATATATATATATATATATCCTCTTGAGACCGAATGTCCATTTCATTGGACATTTATATTTTACATGTAGAGAAAGAATTTACAGTTTTATATCCTAATATCAGGCACTCCATTATATTGGACAGTCCAGTATGTCATCTATTTAGCAAAACCTGAAATTATTTGACAGAATCCTTGTTCTACAAGTATTTAAGAATGACGGAGAAGAAGAAAGCAGTTTGAAAGTAATTTGAAGGTATGTCAGCAGTTTGAAATTAATTTTATTATACATTTACATATTTTTTTGAATTAAAAATATTTAATATACAATTTTAGATGTGTGAATAATGAAATTATGTTGTATATTTAATCAGTAATACATGTTTTTACAAGATTAAGACCCAATGTCCGTTATAATGGACTGGACTAAAATTGCGTATTTTTTAAATTTAAATAAATGGCTGTTTACGGATTTGTATTGCTTTTTAAATGATTTATCTCAAAATATTTATCTCAAGAGGATAAATATGCGTGTGTGTGTTATAATTATTTTTCAGTAGAGCATTCTTTCGTTAAATTTTAAATGCATTCGTGATCATGAACATGTACTTAAAATGTTCAGAACGTTTTCTGAAATATGTATTGTTTATTCTCATGTTGATAATTATTTATATTCTCAAGCACACATAGAAGTAAGATTTCATCAAAGCGAAAATAAAACAGCGAAGTACATATGAGTTGGGCTAACGCAGATTAATTGAACTAGTTTGTAATCAATTCAATAAAATTCAGTAGATTTTGAAGCATCACGCGATTGCAATTTGAATGCCCGTTGATTAATTGGAATAGCTTGATTATATGACATGATATATTATTGGCGTACCAATATATTATTGGAAAACCAATCCAAGAGACAATTAAATAATTCCGATGATCTGATCATTGGATAATGATGTTACTTTATCGATTTGTCGATGTAACAACTTGTGAAGACAATGTTTCTACCTTTATTTCTTAATACATCCATTAGGTGGATATTTAATAACAAAATTATCAGAATTAGTGCAATACCTGAGTTGATCCAAGATCAAAATGAATTAAAGGGAAGATTTCGTGGGATATAATAAAAAGCAGGGAATAATTTAATTTAACACATAAAATACGTGTTTTCATATTTTTAGTACGAGTTTCATAATGTTTTAAAAATGTAAGCTTTTTAGGGAGAGCATTCTAGCTACAGCCTATTATTTAAAATTGAAATTATGGTTGGATATTTTAAAGCTGATAGAATCTAATGATAAGGATTTGTACTTTCTATAAGAAATATTCTTTTTCTGTAATTAAAAAGAAACAATGTGAAGAGCAAAGTATAAATGTATGTGTACAAAATAATTAACATTTATTTGAAAAGGAAAAAAAAATCATTATTCCATCCTCATCACAGAAAAGGAACTCCTAATGAATACACGAAAAAGGTACGTCCCGTTTAGAATGCTTCTAAAGAGTAGCCAATGAAAATAAAAGAAAATCTGCCGATGCAGAAATCAATTGTAAATATCTGTAGCATATATACACGAAATAACAAACAAAGATTAATGTTTAATAGAGCCAAAATGTAATGTTTACCGGTTTCTGGCGAAGCATGTTGCTCAATGTCAGGAATTTTGTTGAACTATCTAAGAAATTATTCAGCATCAGTTAAAAGAAAAAAATATTACTCATTGATGAAGTATGCATCTATCAAAATAACTGTAATGAAAAGTGTATATTTATATCGAAATTGTGTAGAAAAATTTGTACAAGCTTTGTTCTGAAAATGCAAAGGAACTTTGAGTAAATATTTTATGTTTGCCGCAGATTTCTCTTACATTGAAAATTAAAAAAAAAAAAAAAAAAAAAAAAAAAAAAAAAAAAAAAAAAAAAAAACATTGTTGAAATCAATTCCTTATATATCAAGAGAATGTTTCAAGTCCGATATTTAGAGCAGAAATCCCACATCGTTATCCAAACGACTTTCAAAAAATGAGACTGCATCAAGAGAATGCCACCAGTCAAACTCCGAAAACCCCTCTGCCTCCTTTGAAAAAATAAAAACTGAAGCAAGTATTGCATAAAAACCTTTTCATCCTTTTCAACATAGTCCTAAGAATCCCCTGACGTTTCACCTATGCACTATTGCGTTTTTCGTGTGCTGAAAAGAGCTTTTTCTTTAACCATAAACCCACCACAATTGATGGATTCTAAAAAGTAATGAAAAAGGATTGAAAAGCAATACTATAGGAAATCTTATGAAAGGCCCTTCAGTAACAGAAAGCATGATGCTGACTTATTGTTCAGAAAAGCAGTTATTAGGTACAGCGTTTAAAAAAATTACTTTGCAGTTTAAAAATTAAAAGAGTGGCCTCGAGATCGTTTTAAAAATGTACTTTGTATGCATATATATATATATATATATATATATAGTCTTCAGGTACAGACACATATTTTTTTTTCAAATTATTAAACATATTTTGAGCAGGAAAATTACGTTACAAGTCATAAATCATTTTAAAGGTGTACCTCAATGAGGACCTGTTAGTAATAGTTTGACCAACTTATATTTATATTTTTATGAACAAACTTATTTATATATCATTATCTTTTTTATATTGGTCATTATTTACCCTATATTAAAATTAGTTATCTTATTTTATTTTATGAATTATCTTATTTTTATATAATTTTAAATAAATATTTTAATAGCTTTTGGGTGAAATAATAGTTTACACTACGTTATATTTAATTCTGGTAATCCAAATATGTTGCAAACAATTTATAATTCAAATTAAGTTTAATTTCTGGATCTAGAATTACAGATTATTTATCAAAAATTATACAGAAACATTTAGGGTAAAAAGATACATTGCGTATTTGTGTAATGCATTTCACAAATACGCAATGTATCTTTTTACCCTAAATGTTCAGTTTGTAAAATTTACCAACAGAAATAAAAGAATTGACCGTGTAATGCATTTCACGGTCAATTCTTTTATTTCTGTTGGTAAATTTTACAAACTGCATGCAGGGAAACAATTTTCGTTTGAATATGGGAACCCAAACATCTTTAAAAGAGCATTAACAAGTTTTTTCATTGATATAAAATTGTTGGGTAAAAAATCTCATTAGTTTAATATATTTTCAATTTTTAGTGTTAGATTATTATTTGCACTATATTCAGAAATATTTTCTACTACTTCCGCTACTACTATGCCTATACTGATTTGAAATTCAACTAATTCAATTTTTAAATCATGGATACCAGCCACATAAACTCGGTTAACTCCACTGTTTCGAAATTCGTTGTGTATGGATATAAAATAAAGTGAAATATATTTTCCAAATTTTAAATTGATTAAAATTTTCTCAGGAAAATTTCACTTTATTTCCTACGTTACGATGAAATATTTTGAATTGTATTTTTTTGAATGCCAAGTTAATTTTAAAAAAAATATTATGCTTGAAAATGCTTTTGTATTTGTGGAAAGTATGTCATGAATTTCATTTTCAAATCTTTATGATGATGACAAGCTTCGTCATGAATATTTTAATATTTTCAAACACAAGCAATTTTAATAAAATTTATCCATTTCCCAGAAGTTTTTTATTCATTTCAATGAAATGCTGAACAATGTCACATAGAAATTTTAAATAATTTAACCAATTTATATTCAAGAACTGGTCGTAAATATTGCTTTTCATTCAAAAATAGCTTTATTTTTTCTAACAATTTCTCAAAACAATTAAGAACTTAACCACAACTGAACCATCAAATAATATTTTTAATTGTCAAAATCTCAGAATATATTTGTATTCATTTTCCTATAATAATTGTGCAAATTCTCGTCTATTCAGACCTCTAGTGTTAATAAAGTTGATTACTTTTATTACAATTAGTATTGCATTGAAAAATGTTTTTATGCCTTGCTTTCATACAGAATTCGCAGATGTATTATACAATGAAATTCAGTCAAAGAATTTCTAAAATTCTGCATTATCTTCTGAATAAAATCCATGTTTTTTTCCATCATATTAAGTTCTCCGTCTTTTGTTACAAAAACAATTTTCTCTGAGTCAATATCCATTTTTTTAAATGTGCTATCAAATTCTTTAAAAACAGAAAGACGGATACACTTCCCTTTTAACATTATTGGTTTTATGAGCTCTTATTTCAATATATTGTCTGATTCGTGTCAAGCAAAAATTCTTAGTTGTATATAACCAATTACATCACTCTCTCTCTCTATTCGCATCTAAACAATTGAATACATGTCTGCATACTCCTTAAGTCGTTATGTACTTACTAAAAAGAAAATAAAGAATTAAAGTTAAAATTATAAGAAATAAAGTTATTTCTAATTCTATTTTTCTATCTTTAATTGTATCGTAATTTATATGGTTTATACTCTTTATAATCAATAATTTTTCTTTACAAAGTAGAATTACATTTTAAAAACGCTTGCTTTAGAAACTCTCTTTTTGAAAGAAGTTGTGACCACGACAGCTTGATGGTCATGGTCACGGGCTTGCAGTCTGCGTTAGTTTCGCCGAGTCGTGGATTCGAGCTCTGAAGCCACTAGAGACCTGTCGTATAGTGGGGATGACGCACGTTAAATCTAGTGAGGTCCAAAGTCTTCATTATGAAGTGATGGAGGGAGGTGTCAGAGCTCAGGTATCGATCTCGTCACGTTTCAAAATTACAATGTTCTTCACGGATACCCCTTGTGTAGTTTCTCTGTGTTCTTAATAATCAATCTTAATCACTCATTCCCATAAATAAGTTTCCTAAGACGAGCAAAGGTATAAGCTACTTGAAAACTACAACTGTAATATTATTTTTTGGAATAAAAGTATTTAAAACACTAGTTTGTGAATGATTTTTTTTTCTTTTTTAAAATGATATTTTCTCCTTTCTTCATGTATTGAAAAATCGAGATTAGAATCCAACTTTTCAAAATATTTTCTTACATGTACGTGAAGTGATTTTTTGTTACAATTATATGCTCAGTGGATTTAGTTTTTCAATCACACCAAATTTATCAAACCATTTTGTTTAATGTGGTCTAGAACTTTTATCGTTTTTTATTACATGTTATACTAAAGGACATGGATATCCTATAACATTTTAAAACACACCCACCCACCCACCCACACGCACGCACGCACGCACACACGCACGCACGCACGCACACACACACACACACACACATATATATATATCATAAGTTTATTGGTTTATTGATAGTCTGTTGTAGTTATAGAGTTTTTTCAATTCCATTTATTTTTGTTAATAAATTCACTGTAAAATAAGGTTATAAATTTAGCTAATTAGTGCATTAATTGTAAAGATAACGTGTACTTTTATTACATATCTCCAGACACGCATTTATAGTCTTATTTATCAAATTTTATAAATAGTAACATATATTAAACAATTTTGTTTCTATAAGTTTTGTGTTTCATTTTAAATTAATAGACCGAACTGGTTCTTTATAATTTTTAACAAATGTTTCTTTTATCGTAGACAATAATTTCCTCTAATAGAAGAAAAAAATGTTTGAAAATATATAAATAAATAGTGCAATCTGTTTATTTACAAAGAATTTTTGCGTATTCCATAAATTGTTTATTTTCTAAATTCACGTTTAATAATTTTTCACTACGTTTGTTACGAAAATAATAACAATTTTTAAATTTATACCCCCAAAGTGGAGAAATACATGAGATACTTCTTAATAACGTATGGAGCCTTCTTTTATTTGGCAAGCTGCAGAAATTTGACGTGACATTGCTTCAACAAATCGTTGGAAACTCTTCTGAAAAATAATAAGTTATGCTGCCACTGCAATCGACCATAATTACGTATATCTTATCGGTGTAGGATTTTGCGCTCTAATAGACTTTGTGACGATTGATCATTACAATTTGGCTGTAGAGAGCCATTATTTAATTTAATATATCAAACTTTAAGAGACAGGAAAACAATTCAAGAAAACAAGACTAAACAAGCAAAATTATTTATTATTAATGCCTATTATTCTAAAGGCTCTCTCCGGTTTTCAGCCTTAGTTAACAGCTCTAATTAGAAATGAAAATAAGTTCTCTTACCGAGACCTCTACTCTTATCACCTGACAGTCCTTGAAAATGATTGCGTACAGTCCTTAGGATCATCACAACTTTTTAGTCATCAGTTTTCACTCACTCCAAACTCTAACATCCGCTTCCCTCCGAGTCAACGCTCTCCATTATGGAAGCTTGTACTGTGACTTGTTGACAACTTGGGCCCATGGTTTCGTGGGGTGTCGGAATCGAATTACTTCATTAATTCTTTCCAATTTCAGTTATTGATTATCTCACCAATTTCCGAAAAATGATGTAAGTGATGTTTGAAAAGCGTACATGAGCAAATCGTGTACACGTGGCCGCTGCTACACAGTGGCGTGAGAGTGAAATAAATCAGAGCAAATATATTATTTTATGAATTAATTACCTTCAAAAAATTGTGATCCATCAAGCTTGAGCAGCCTAGGTGTAAAACATTTTCAAAAAGTGGAAAAAATTCTATGTGAATTGCGAGTGACAATTTTACAGAGTTTCTGTGAGCTGCGAATAATTCTAAGGCAACTGAGTTTTCGTGATCTGTGGGTTTAAATAACAAGCATAAACTTTGATTTTGTGAAGTGTGAAACTTTCTTTCAGTGTACTGGAATAGTTCCATTCTCCACGATATTGCTGATTCTCTCTGCAACGAAAATGCGAGTTTGTTTTTCAAAATATCTGAATTAGAGTTAAAAGCTGCAGGAATTGCTAAGAAGGTATTAAAAGCCAAGATCTTAAAATCGAGAAAAAAGATTCTATTCCAGGGTTAGGTTTAATAAAATTTGAATTACGTGAACATACCCTTTAAATTCTGAGCTAATTAATGTATTTAATGATGTTTTTGCTAATTGTAAGAATAAAGATTTAGAAGCATTCCTTAACTAGCAACAAGAAATTCAACCCTCGTTGATAATTTGTAGGTACAAGAGAATACATAAAAAACAAGTTTGAAAAAAATTTAAGTTTCTTCAAAAGACGACAGAGACGTAAATATTATTTTAGGTGAATCATTGAGGCTTGAGACTTCTGGTTTTTCAGCTATCAACTTTTAATGAAAACATTCGAGACAGCCTATCTTTCAGGTATATTTATTTTTAGAGATTGTACATAACAACCATAATTTAAGTAATGCATAAAAAAATTTCACATTTAAAATTTCGTTTCATTCTGATGCAGCAAGATTAATTTAGTCGATTTCTGTCAGTAGCAGCAATTGTTAAACGGCATGATCACTATCAAATGACCGATAATTAAATTATAGAGAACTTGTTTATGCTCATATTGCATGATATTTGTTTATTTCTTCTATACAAAATGAATCGCCTCATGCTATGTTAAATTTAGTAGACACTGATACCATGTGTAGTGTGTACTCGAAACTTTGGAGCAAAAAACTGAAGGGTTTGCATTTAATATATATTTTTGTATATTGTACTTCAAAAATTAAATTCTTCTTCTAAATTATGATATGAGAGCTTGAGTTATAAAAAAGTGATATTTCCATATTAAAAAAAAAATTAAGTATTTTCTAAAAATTCAGGCGATACTAGAAGAAGCGAAAGCTAGTAATTTTTACTCAAAGAAAATTCTGAGTAATAAAATATATACATATGTTTTAAATCCAAAAAAATTCCATTGAGTAAATGCTTATTGCTTTAATCTAAGGATTCACACCACTATTCAGGGAAATGCCCTGAGTTACATAAAATGTCAGTGCAAGAACGAGTAATGTTTATTTATCGAATATATCTTTATTTTAATTGTTTTTCTTTTTAGTATGGAGTTAACGATTGCGCATTAAGTTTTCACTGAAGACATTGTAAGAACACATCAATCAATAACTCCCGAGACTAACATTGAAAACAACATTTTTTTTGCAAAATTTTTTTTATTCATCAACATAACACCTTTAATCACCTTAGGGTGATACAATCGTTCCAACGCTTTTCCAAATCTTTTTTTTTTTTTCCCCCTTCAAAAAAAAATTTTTTTTTCTTTTTTTTTCTTTTTCGCAAGAAATCTTTTTTGTTGCGAGTAAATAGCGATAAACAGCTTTCTGAATCATCGACTTCGTTGCTTTTGTTCCATCGAAAGCAATCGCGGCACCCACTTGAAAAACCTTTTCATGTCTTTCAATTTTCATGAAGGATAGTAAATACACTTCCTTACATAGATAGCCTCCAGGCCTCAGCAATCTCACGGAGCTCAATTTACGATCTTTCATTATAATTTTTAATACTTCACTCACATTTTCCGGTGTAACGGCTTCCACAGGTCTTTACCCGAGTGTTCCGCGTCATTTGTGTCGGTACGACCACGTTTCAACTCGGCAAAACCACATCGTTGCTTTTGATGGACAAGAGTCCGGGTAACATTTTTCAATCCATTGTTTCGCTTGCACGGTGTTTTTACCCATTAAAAAACAATGTTTTATCAGAACACGAAACTCGGTTTTTTCCATTTTTTAAACAAACTACAAAACGACTTTACTCCAACCTCGATAACTCAGCTGTTTCTGGTCCGATCGACTTAAAATTTTGACACGTTTCAAGCAAAGGTTAGTACTCTAGAAAGACCTGGTTACTGGTTTACTACGAGCGCCATCTCTGGGTTAGTCTCGGGAGTTATTGATTGATGTGTTAAAAACAATCATTATAGGATGTATTTCTCTGAAAAATGAAACAAAGTTCAAGGTGAAATGGTTATGATACCAATGAGTAATAACTTTTCTTCTAGTAGTAATTCTGAATTTCTTTTTCCCATTTCGATTAAACACATTTGTCAAGAGACGAATATGTGCCGAGGTGAAGAGAAAAGAGAAAGCTATCTCCTCTTAAATGTAAATACTCCCGACTTTGTTTCTCTGATTAACTAACGCTTATGAGTTTTTGTAACATCCAAAATGGATAGCTTTTGAATACTGTGATATATTATTTAATAGATGATGATGGCAACAAAACTACTTGCAAATATTTGCTAAATAACAGCTTCAAACCTAAATTTTTAAGAAAAACGACTGAGTGAATTTCTTAAGATTAAAGAAACAAATAATAAATACGGGGTGTTATTCAAAATGATTCATCCGATGTCGAAATTCCATATTTTCAAACCTAAATAACACAGAATGATAAGTAATGCATGAATACAAAGGAAAAACGTGGAAGTCTTATATTGTGAAAAATAGATGGCCCTAGTGTGTTCTAAGAGAATTTTTTTCACGAAAGCTATCTAAGAAGCTTTTACGGAACCACCTCGCAGTTGGATCGTTCGCAGTGGACAAAATTACTTGATGTTCGCAGATGGCTTCCTAAGTCACCTGATATGGCCCCATGTGATTTCTTCCTTTGAGAATTTGTAGATGATAAAGTATATGCGACACCTTTACCCGTAAATTTAATTAGACTTAAACAACGGATTTCTGCTGCAGTAAAATAAATTACCGCTGATACTTTACGTGTTTGGCAGGAATTTATATATCGAATCGACATTTTACGAGTAACTAATTGAAGTTATATCGAACCCTTGTAAAATCATTTCTATTATTTCCCTTAGCATTCATGTATAACTTATCATTCTGTGTCATTTATATTAATCAAAATAAGGATTTTTTTTTTGAAATCGGATATATCATTTTGAATAACCTTGTATTTCCGTCTCGAGTCTTAAAGAAGTGTCAGTGGAAATTCTTTCAAAAGTTACTGCGTCAATTATGAATGACAACAAAAATTGTGTTAGAATTCTAAACTTTTTGACTATTTAAAAATTATAGCAGTAATGATAAACAATAGAGATAAATAACCTAGATCATTAGCTATTTGTTAATAAACACGAGTATAGATGCAGATGAATTTCTTGAATGGTGTTCACATCAGTTATTCGAAAGCAAAAAAGGGAACTATATAATCCAACAAAATAGTAACGAATTGGAGTAGCAAAATTAGGTTCAAGGCTTCAGAAATTATTCTATGGTCAAGTCGTCTCTTATAATCATGTGCTTTTAGTTTCTTGTTTATTTGAATACAAGTTATGTTTGTTAGATATAACAAAATTAAAATAAATAGTCCCTTTTTGTGTCAATGAATAAGATTCTATAGAATGTGTAAAAATCAAATAAATTGTTTTCATTTGTTTTTATACCACTGCCTTTTTTTGTTGTTGTTACAGTGTAGAATCTAAACAAGGAATCATTGCTCGGAGGGAAATATGTACCAATATCGATATATCCCGACATCTCTGGGATTTAAAGAACAGCATATTTTAATTCATTACGTTATGATTTAAAAATTTTAATTCGTATTTATATTAAATTTATTTTTATAAGGAGATAATATGTTTTATATATAAGCTCTTGTTCTAAAAACTCGAGTGCAGCTGATTTTTGTACATTGAGTGAAAAAAAAAATGAGTATTTCATTAAGGTTTTTTAAATGTTTTTTAAAGTTGTAGTACATACGACAACTGCCGACATGTTTATTACGAGTACTATCTGGATCTGGTTTTATCCGGAGAAATTATTTTGAATTAGAGATGTATTTTTTTATCTTTAGCAAAGACAACTCTAACTTAATATAAATAAAATTATTTTGGTATTTTGTATGAGTATAAAAAATTCCTATACGCATTATATAAAAAAACAAATTCTTACGAGTTCTGTGTATTAAACCAAAATATAAAGATTCAACTTTTATATTAGAGAAAGGTGAACTCATAATATTCTTCACAAATAAACCTATGAAAAAAATAGTAAAAACAACGTAATCGCTTATATAGCATATTATATATTTCTTAAAAATTCATTTAAGCTCAAGAAAATCTTTGAAGAAGAAAAAAAAAATTATACTAGCGATGATACGTAAAATTCAATACCAAGTTCAAAACCAAAAATTTATTTTTTTAAGGAAAATAGAAAAAAAAAAGGAAGAAGGCAGTGAATTGATATATTTATACATCCAGCCTTTTTACTTTCCATTTAGATTCCAGCTAGAAAGCTATTCGATTTTTTTTATTATTATCCTCGGTGTTATTGATTGTAGTATCAACCAATCTCATATAAAACAAATACTTTAGACACTTTTTTTCTGCTGTAAAAATGAAAGAAAAAAGTGTGGAATTACTGAAATTCTTCTCTTGATGATTATGTCATAAAAACAATACAATGGATTACGAAATATTACTTTCTGTTCCTATTGATTATGATGATGGATATTTTTTTTATA
This sequence comes from Nephila pilipes, assembly GCA_019974015.1. NCBI lineage: Eukaryota > Metazoa > Arthropoda > Arachnida > Araneae > Nephilidae > Nephila > Nephila pilipes. Next base: position 1,273,780 of record BMAW01054313.1, read on the forward strand.
TTATATATATCTCCACACATTCTCTTTCTCATTTTTCCGTATGCTTTCAACGCTTGCCTTAAAGTAAGACGAAGTAGATATTTATCGGAGTTTATAAGTAATCCTTAATTTTAAAAAATATAGCATTCAGTTTTCTAATACAGAATTTTTAATCATAATTATTTTAGCTGAAATAAAATTGAAAAAAAGTTTATAAAATAATAATAGTATAATTGTCGAACGAAATATTATCGAATATAGTGGAAAATATGTAGGGAAAAACTCAAATAACGAATAAGAATAATAGAATTGTATTTCTTAATAATAATAAGTATTTGATACAATTTGCGTGTTCTTTTGTAAATCGTTATTACCTTTTGTAATAAATAAATATATAATATCTAGTATTAAAAAGGCAAAATTGGAACTTAATTTATATTGGATTATTGTTATCTCAGATTCTAACCAATTTATTGAGTTTAATTTTAACAAAGTGGAATATTAGCCAAATGTTATCTGAGAAAATAACGATCGTTATTCTGATGTTAAATGAAAAAGGGGGAAATCAGAGCTATATTTTTTATTTATTTCTTTAAGTTTGAGATCGGAAAACTCTTTCTCTCATTATGTTTTGAGTTACAGTTCAATAATTCAACAAAATTGCGAATTCGTTTGCTTTAATAGCATTGTGAATTTGCTTTACTATTCGTTTTCTTTTTAACTAAGGGGAAAGAATCTGGTGAATAAAAGCGAGAATGAAAGAATATCGAGAAAAATTAGTTTTAAAAGCATTTGAGAAAACACACGAGAAAGTAGAAAATTCGAAATAATAGCATGCAATAAATTGGTATTAAGTATAAATAAAATCATTTGATGAAAGGTAAAATTTACAGCAGAAACAAATAGTAACAGCGAGAAAAATAAAGGACAGTTAGTTATTTTAAAACGAGCTATTTATCCTTTTTCTGAAGTAAAAATTTTAAAGAATATTTTTTTCTCAACTATCTCATCTAAAATTTCGAGAAAATATTTAAGTATATTAATTTAAAGCTAAATGTACAGATTAAATAAATTCCCACATTCCACTAATTATATACCATTAATAAAATATATTTAAAGACTTGCAACATGATGTGTAAATAAAAATTGAGTATCTTAGTGGGTAGAACAAATGAATTGGATTCGACAAAATTCGTTCCAATATTTAATCAGTCCATTTGAAGGATAAATCAAGTTTAATAACTTTTTGATGAATCACCCACTAATGTTTTAAAGTCTATTTCAAATCTTCAAAACGCCAAAAGTATAAAAAGGCGGCGTTAGTTGAGTGGTCATGGTTCCAAACTCATGTTATGCTTTTCGCGTCATGTAGCGCGTGGCTGATATTGTTCAAAGTCCTAATGTTGGCCATATTAAACAGGTATCAATTATATAATCTTACGCTAACGAAAAATTGTAATAGTTGCTTAAAATAAATAAAATATTTGAACTTATAGAAGGCTGTTGGTGACTGCCCTCATAAATTTGATCTATTGTTAAGTGAAACAGATAACATCAGAATGTTTACCTTATATTCCCAAATTTCACACCCAGTAATGAGAAAAATAACAGAATTGATATAACATAGAAAGTAGTAGCCTCTGTTATTCCGCATTACAGTCTTAGAAGCGGATTCGAACTCATAATTGAATTAGAATGTCGCTGGCATGAATATTGTTACATTAAACCGCTATAATTACGCACTTCTTAAAATTACAATTATACATCAAACAATTATCTGAATCATTGTGCTTCGGGAAATCACAATAACCTTGTTGATAATGTAATGGTTTTGTAACCGACAAGACGCAGGTTCAAATCGTGTCCGTTTAAAGACTATTACGTTGCGAAGGGTCTACACGTTAAATCTGTTATAACCCAAATGTTATAGTGGATATGGAGAATCGAGTATGCTTAAAAATCTCAGCAAGATAAAGAAAAAAAAAAAATTAAAGCTTGACACATTTTCAAAAGCTGATTTATCCACTTATTGGTACCTTCAGCAGATGAGTGGTTTTAGTATCAAATTCATGGACGGCGATGTATCAATACAGTTGAGCGTTCGAGTCCTGTTTTCCCTAAAGACACATCCTATAGAGGATATGATGCACATCAAATCTGTCAGGGAACACGAGAACGTAACATGGAATTTTGAGAAAGGAGTATCATCCTGGAGTGTCGAACACGTATTTTACCATTTAAGGGTTACTGGACATGCGGGGGAGGAGTAAAATACCGAATTTAATATTCTGTTTTTTGTGACATTTATGTTTTAAAATTATGCTTAGAACTCTGGGTTTTGTGTTTTGTATAATGATGTTTTATCACTTTATTAAAATATGAAAGTAGTTTTTCAGTAAAAAGTTTTTCTTTTTCCCTTTAAGTGGAATATGGATGTGATTTTCAGATATGTTTTCATTGTTACTAATTACATGAAAAAATATTTATCTCAAAAACAAGGGTTCTTTGTGTGATATTCCGCAATTCTCTTTGCAAGTTCTGGTAACCCTTAAGATTGTGCCAGGCGTATTGACTGAAATTAGCAGATCTTAGGTCGGGCAGAAATAAGAAGCCAGAATATTTTCAATAAATAAATAAATAAATAAATAATAAAAAACAGAGGCACACATAGTGCGGGATCATAGCCTTTGTTGCTCTGCATCCCTCTTAAATCATCCAATCAATACAAGCATATGTTGTATAAAGGATGCTGTTACGAAATCTGTAAAAATTAAATAAAAAAATTAAATAATTAAAAAAACGCAGCCTTAAAAACAATAGAATAATTCAATAGCGCTAATCAAAGTGAAGCGTTCACTGTATGTACATCTTTATGTAACATATTTTAATTGAATTTTGTATTCGAAAACCCAACTATTTATTCAAATGTTAATTAGTTGCTACTAATTGAAATGTGGCATATAACAAAAGGATTTCGTCAATACGCTTCGAAATACATCTTGTAACATTAATTCCGTTACTACATACCGACATTTGAGCGGAAGCATTCTAATAGGGTTGTCTAGGTAATCTAACACATAACTTATGTCGTGTCTAAATCAAATGTCAAGTGAATTTGAGGAGTGTGAAATCTGAATTGTTGCCCTGCGGACTGATCTGCTAAGTCACATGGGTTTGTCAAGGTTTCGATTGTTGCTGGAGAGAAAACAGACTGCGAATAAGATGTTTAGCTATCTCTCTAGAGAGTTTATATCTATACTTCTACGTTTAGTACATTAACTCGAGGATTTCGATTTTCCTACCTGAAATGAAACAAGTGTATTTTTGAAATAAATAAATGTTAGCAGCTTTCAACGTGCAATGCACTTAATATAAGAATTCAACTGGTTATTTTAAAAATGGATCATTTCTATTTTTACAAATTTTACAGGCGATACAAAACACCATAACTTCCCATAATATTTTCTTAAGACATAAATCAATAATTTTATATCATTAAAGGGAATTATACATGACATAAAAAGCCTAGATAATTATTTATAGTCCTACAGGATGCCGAGCAAAAATAATTTTCTTACGTGGAGATGACCTATTTTTTTAAAAAAAAGATGAACTCCGGGTTCTAAACTCAAATCCTCTTTAACTTACTAAGACATATATTGTTATGAACTCCATAGTAAAAAAACAAATATCACTGTACAATGTTTCACTGGATTTAAGAATAGGAGGCAATATAAATGAGAAAGAAATCAATAGCTGTTCAGACGCTTCTTTGTTCTAGTTGTGGCCCACTCATTTATTATTTTACTGTAGAGGGCATTACAATTGCTGCTATGTACATGAAGAACTTTCTGGTGTACTGCATCTGACTACAGTGAGGTCATGGAAAATAGTCAGTGCATGCATGAAGGAGATTAGAGCTATGCTTTAGGTGATGATCCATTTGAGATTGAAGGCTGGAAAGGAATCCATTTTAGAAGTGCTTTAAGAGATAAAATATTTTCCCGTTTTCATATGTAGTATGAAAGTCAATGCTAAAGAACTACGAAACAACTTAAAAGCGAATTTGTGAAAAAAAAAGTGGAGAGGACCCCCGTTCAAAATGATCGATTCAAATACTGGGTGAAATGTATAGATATTTACTGATTGATTAATTGATTATTTATTTATTTCTCCTTTAGAAGCAACACGAAGCTATTGGTGACAGGTTTCGAAATATTTGCCATAATGTTAAGTTAGTGAATTATGCATAAAATATTCAAAATAACGTTTTAAAAAGCTTTTAGCAGATTGAAACTAAACTAATGTAAAAATTAAAAAAAAAAATTAAACTTTAAATTTATATATTCATTGATTTGTATTTATGCAGGAGTTCAAAAATTTCTGAAAAAATATTAAACTTATAACTTGCGTAGTTAAAAAAATTTAAAAAGGAGATAAAAAGGATCTATGAAAATGATACACAAAAATAATATTAAATTAAGAGAATTTATATCTTAAAAATATTCATCAGTATTTATTAAAACTCATAAATGATTGAATTTCAATAAATTTTGTTATATAAGTTTATTAGAAATTATTTATTTATAGAAGTCGAAAATTATTTATCGTTGCATTGAATGTCAGTATTTTAAGAAATATTTGCTTTTAACAACATGAATAATTCATCTTGCAAACATAAATGGCAATTATAAACTTAGTGTCTCCAAAAGATTGATTACACACACACACACACACACACACACACACACACACACACACACACACACACACACACACACACACACACACACACACACACACACACACACACACACAAACACACACACACACACACAATAAATTCATTATAATAACATATATATATATATATGTATATATATATATATATATATATATATATATATATATATATATATATATATATATATATATATATATATATCAACCAATTAACCAACAAAGAACTTGCTTTTTTTTTTTTTTAATTTATAGAGTGATGACATTTTGTGTTTTTGCATTTTGGAGTATTTGATAGCTATCTTGAAATCCTGCATTTTCTTAAGGATCTTTTTACTCATGTACTCATCTTTTTTGAATCTTCATTTCTTTGAATTTTTTGAAAGTAATTTTACATCATTGACTCTTTGTTATTTTTTCAATTTTTAGAATGACAACGACAAGATAACGAAACAAAACAAGGATATAAAGTATTTAAAATAAGCTGTCTCAGCTTTTGAACTGAGAAGAGTGTTAAACATGTTGTATAAGACCTGAGCCATCCCCACAATAAATTCATTATAATAAAATTGGAAGATACCACGAAACTTAGGAATCGTAAAAGGTAATACGAAACAAAAATACTCATCTAAACATCTTTAAAAATTAGTGTGTAGAACGCTGGAAATAATGAATACGAATAAATGTTAATTATAATTTTTAGCAGTTTACACAATAATACATCATAAACATAATTGCATACCATATTAATAATCATAGAGAATAATATGAAATTAAAATGATCTAGAATCATACCATCAACTTTTCTATCAAATGGAAAATATTAAAAAAAATTCTTTCTACCAAGATAATTCCTTCTTTGAGAGAACAAATTATGAAAATTACTGAAATAATACCACAAATGATTAGAAAATGCCATAATATTTTATTATTAAAATATAGTAATCAATTTCAAATATGAAGAATAATTAATAAATTTTTTAACAAAATAATTATATTTCAAAACAAATAAGGGATCAATATCTACATTATAAAAACATAATTAATTTTAGAATACGTATTTAATAATATAAAATTAAGAAGGGATTGCTTGAAATTTTTAAAAATAATTCAATAATTACTTACTCTATTTTTAATCAACACATTTCAACTGTATTTTTATATCAATTTGCGACTTAAAAAATCAGCTTCAACGCAGTATTAATGAAATCTTTACATATTATTCTTTTCTTGCTGATTCAGAGTAACATTTTTGTTACATAAGATTTTATGAAATATATTTCTATAAACTAAATTATGTTAATTGCTATTCTGTTTAGGTACTACTCTAGTTACATAAACATTAAATTTGTCTCTTTTATCAAAAATATTATTTTTCATTTTACTGTCTATAATATTAAATTTTTATCTGAATATTTAATTTCATTGTTGTAATTAAATTAAAATAGGGCGGAGAAAAATATTAATTAAATCTAACATTTGGCTTACATTTATTAGGAAAAATAATTAGGTCAAATATACCTAAAAAAATAAAATTAACACTTCAATATGGTTCTTTTCATACACACACAAACAAATATATTACCAAACACAATAATAGCACTCACACATCACACACACATACACACACAATGCACACACAATAATAACAATATCATCAATAATGTACTCACACACATACACACACACGCACACACACACACACACACATATAAAAAAAAATATATATATATATATATATATATATCCTATAACACAATAAATAGATTCAGAGAAAATGCCATGTTATGTGAGACCCAAAGCCAGTTCAAAAAGAAATGTTGCATTTCGAAAACTTATTAAAAATCAAAAGAAAAAAGAAAGGTTTAATTATCTATAATCAACTTAATTTTTATTAAAAATATAAATGAATGAAAAACACATAACTAAAAGAAATAAAAAAAATATTTTTTTAATTTAATGCGACCCTAATTTGATAAATTTCTTCCTCATCACTGCTCAGTACAACTGCTGAACGAGAACATTTTTTAAGGTGAAAGATATCACCTTCACTTTCAGAACTTTTTTCTTTGCTTTAATTTTTACACCTTCTATCCTTTAAAAAAAATGTGTAATTTTTGTTTGTTTACTGGCTCCTACAAGGATATAGTAGATTTCATCTAATGGGGTTACACAATTTGGTATCTGTCTGTTGAAATTTCGGCTTCTATCAGCGTGAGATCTACATATAAAAATAATTATTCCTCATATTTAGCTAAGCTTATAGAAAACTTAAAATTTTTTAGTGTTAAATTATTAGCTTTATAAACTTCTTGAATTGTTTTTAAAGTGTGTTTGATTTACAGCTTCAGATTACATTTCCATCAAATCCGCTTAGTCAACTTTTTCTTCCAATAACAAATTTGGAATGTCCTCAGCAGCCATATCCAAAACCCCTTCACCTCGATCGATTTAGAGAATTCTAATATACTAATTTCGTTTTCATGACGATTTCATCATTGCCTAGATGGCCATATCTTCTTTCAAGCGTAAATTCTATGTTCTTTCAGTAACAAAGGTACGATATTGATGCAGTGCTTAATTGAAAATTGCTTCCAAGTTTCCATAACATTAATCGATTTCGAATCGGTTACGTCTAAAATCTTCTATAATGCTCTTCTAATGTAGTAAGTTTTAAGAATATAAACAATATCTTAATCCAATGGTTAGAGCAACGAAATAGTTGTAAGTGGTAGGAATACATTTTGATATTATGATGACTCAAATCTTAGATAGGATATGGATCATTATCTAATAGTTACAGCACTGCGAACCTCAAATTTTTATGCTTTAAGAAATTTTCAACGTTTTGAACAAAAAAAATTAAGAAAAAAAACTTTTTTTTAAATTTCCAGTTTTACCCAAAGTTTTGGATTTTCTTTCCATTATATCGGTAAGATGTTTTTATTAACTCTTTTAAATGCAAGGGTATTTAAAAATCTATAAGTTAGCAAGGACTTTGTTATAAATTCCCCCGATGTATTATTGCACAAATATAACGATCTTTAAATAACTTAAATCCTAGTGAAATTCTTTTTCGATATAAAGGATCTACTGGGCATTTTTTCACAAAAAACCAGTTTTGTCGGCATTGGAAACTTGATTTACTGTGTATCCTCTTTCTTCTATAATGTTTTGAATTTTTTCTGGATACGTACTGGTATCTTCTTGATAAACCGACCCTTTTTTTTTTTTGAATTTCTATGACATGAATTGCAAAGTGCTTTTTGAATTTTTCGAACAACTTTTACACCACAAAATCTGAGTTGACAGAGGATTATATGTGCTTTTAAGGTGTATGAAAATTTTAAGTGTTTTTTGTTAAAAATATTACTACTTAATGTAATTCTTTTTTTGACAGCTATCATTAATCCAAATGCTGAGTGTCTTTTCCATTTTCCCTATTACTCACACTCGGGATCAAGTTGCATACTTCGTGGATATCGAAGATCCAGAAGCAACTGCACTTATTATTCCTTTTTCAATTTTCTTAATTATCCGGATTGTTGCTTCATTTAAATTAAGACTTTTTCCAATGTGAGATACATTTTTTTCTTTTAAAAGGAGATCTAAGATTTGTATATTTTCTTTAAAATAATAATTAATTAATACCAGCCCAGATGAATAATAATAATAATTAATTCCAGCCCAGATGCAAGCTGCCACACGACGTGGCATACAGTGATAAAACTCCCCGATGGTCTCCTGCGGTATTACTTGTCATATTTGCTCCAATTGTCGGGTGAGGTGATCAATATACCCTGGAAGATTCAGTCGCCTTCCCATGATATTCCAGACATGCTCGATTGGAGAGAGATCTGGCTGGCCAAGGACAGCTGTAAGACAGTTCATAGCAATACGTGCCGTATGTGGTCTGGCATTATCTTGCAGAAAAATAAGGCCAGGGTGCTGCAAAAGGAACGGTAGCAAAACAGGTCTCAGAATGTCGTTCGACGTACCGCTGTGCTGTAAGTGAGCCTCTAATGACGGCCAAAGGGGTCTGGCCAAAAAGGAAAATAGCACCCCAGTCCATAACTCCAGGTTGAGGATCTGTGTGGCGTGCAATAGTGAAAGCAGAATCGGCACGATGCCCTGGGCGTCTCCAGACACGTCTTCGATGATCGTCAGGACACAGTTGGAAACGGTATTCGTTGCTAAACACTACACGTCCCCAGTCAGAATCTTTCCAACCTGATCGAGCCAAGCACCACTGTAATCTGTCTTGACAGTGTGCAGGTGTGAGTGGCAGGTGGTGTAACGGTCGGTACGAGCATAGAGTTTGCTATATCAGCTGTCTGTTAATGGTCATGGTGGACACTCGAGTGCGGGTCGCACGTCTGATGGTTGATAACGATGAAACAGGTGCTGTGACAGCTGATCTGACAATCACTCTGTCTTCTCGATATGTTGCGGTCCTAGATCGACCTCTACCTTCATGACGCTGAAATCTGCTCTGTATACGCATTCTTTTTAGCATCTTCTAATCCCTTCATCTCTTCAACCCATATGACGAGAGTTTCTCCGATTTGCCCAAACTATCTTTTTCAATCCGAAGATTCGACCTCTTTCCAACTCTGACAGTTGCTCGGAATGAGCTCGAATCTCACTGCGAAGCATTTTTTCAGTCGTTGAAAGGTATCCTAAATCGCAATGCAACAGAAAATTTGACCATCAGATTGAGAATAACTTCTCATATACACTTGATGAGTGCGCAGTTCCGATGCGCTTCAGCTCCTGTTATTCATTAATTGGATACTAAATTTTAATCATTTGCATGTTCGGTCCAAATATCTTTGCATACGAAATTTCATTAGTATCGGACAACTCCTTTTTCGCGCGTCATTCTTTTTGTTATATATATATATATATATATATATATATATATATATATATGTAGGATTTTCCATCCAATTATTATTAAGCAATTAATTTTATTTTTTCAATCTACTGTAAAACCAGTTCCTCCGATACTCAATAGATGTTGCCACGATTCAAGAGTCATGTGATAAGCTCATGCAGCGCCACCTATCCGAGAATAAAACTAAGTGACGCTCGTTTTCGCGCTCTCTTTTGCCGCCACTTTCTCCGCTTCTGTTTTCTTTCGCAACCCGCGTCGGAAGTAAACTTCAACGCCCGAGCGCGTTCCAACGTCCATCGATAATATGGGTTAAATGAGGCAGCCATCTATCTTTATCTGACGAACTGGTCAACTTACTTTTCATATAATGTAAATACTTTTCATTCTTCATCATCTCTCGTAATAAAGAAGTAAAGCCACTGCAAGCTTAATCTTTGAATATCATCAACAACATTACATGGAATCCGAAACTACCCCCTAGACAACCAGCCCATTGCGTAAGAGCAAACCATCGTAGATTCGGGATGAACAATCTCCTTCACCCCAATATCTACAAAATTTATGGGGGTTCGGCCGGGATTTCTACAAAATTTATGGCTGCTCCGGCCGGGATTCCTTCAAAATGTATGAGTGATTGGACCGGGATTGCGTCAAAATTAATGGGAGAGAATTACAAGAAAAGAAAATTGATGCTCGCCCTGAGATCAACAAAATTTCCCAGATGCTAATGCCGACGTATGCCTTTACAGCAAGAATAGCCAGTGTCCAGCGACGACGTATCTTCTACAACAAGAATAGCCAGTGTTCAGTGACAACGTATGCCTCTACAGCAAGAATAGCCAGTGTTCAGTGACAACGTATACCTCTACAGCAAGAATAGCCAGTGTCCAGTGACAACGTATGCCTGTACAGCAAAAATAGCCAGTGTACAATGATAACGGATATACTACAAAGAAAATGTGTGCCTCATCCATTTCCACGATTAGTTTTCTACGACGACGAGTGTGTCCCGCCTACAAGTAGAACCTCAGTTTTTCTATCATCAAATGCTTCTTCGCATCAAGTTATTTATTTGTGCTAGTGATAATCTAAATGTGTGTTTAGTTTAAGCTCTTAGGCCGTCGATTCCTGAAAGAGCGTTGTTTTAAAAATTGTTGTGCTTCGTTCAGTTACGTATTGCTGTATCTTCTTGATAAAATAACCCTTTTTTTTTTTTGAATTTCATGACATGAATTGCAAAGTGCTTTTGAATTTTCGAACAACTTTTACACCACAAAAAATCTGAGTTGACAGAGGGATTATATGTCTTTTAAAGGTTAATATGAAAATTTTTTAGAATAATTTTTTTTGTTAAAAATATTATAATGTAATTCTTTTGACAGCTATCATTAATCAAATGCTGAGGTGTCTTTTCCATTTTCCCTATTACTCACACTCGGGGATCAGTTGCATACTTCGTGGATATCGAAGATCCAGAAACAACTGCACTTATTATTCCTTTTTCAATTTTCTTAGTGGATTGTTTGCTTCATTTTAAATTAAGACTTTTCCAATGTGAGATACATTTTTTTCTTTTAAAGGAGATCAAGATTTGTATATTTTCTTTAAAATAATAATTAATTAATACCAGCCCAGATGAATAATAATAATAATTAATTCCAGCCCAGTGGCTGCCACGACGTGGCATACAGTGTCAAAACTCCCCGGTGGTCTCCTGCGGTATTACTTGTCATATTTTAATAATTGTCGGGTGAGGTGATCATATACCCTGGAAGATTCAGTCGCCTTCCCATGATATTTAGACATGCTCGATTGGAGATCTGGCTGGCCAAGGACAACTGTAAAATTCAGTTCATAACAATACGTGCCGCAGCATTATCTTGCAGAAAAATAAGGCCAGGGGTGCTGCAAAAAGGAACGGTAACAAAAACAGGTCTCCAGAATGTGTCATTCGACGTACCGCTGTGTAGTGAGCACTGTGACGGCAAGGTCTGGCCAAAAGAGGAAAATAGCACTAGTCCATAACTCCAGGTTGAGGACGTCTGTGTGGCGTGCAATAGTGAAAGCAAGTCGGCACATGCCTAGGCGTCTCTCAGACGTCTTCGATGATGGGACACAGTTGGAAACGGTATTCGTTGCTAAAACACTACACGTCCCCAGTCAAGAATCTTTCCAACCTGATCAGCCAAAGCACCACTGTAATCTGTCTTGACGGTGTGCAGGTGTGAGTGGCAGGTGCTGCGGTCATTTTTGAGCATAGAGTTTGCTATATCAGCTGTCTGTTAATGGTCATGGTGGACACTCGAGTGCAGGTCGCACGTCAGGTGATGGTTGATAACGACAGGTGCTGTGACAGCTGATCTGACAATCACTCTGTCTTCTCATTATGTTGCGGTCCTAAGTCGACCTCTACCTTCGCGACTGAAGTCTGCTCTGTATACGCATTCTTTTTAGCATCTTCCTAATCCCTTCATCTCTTCCAACCCCATATGACGAGTTTCTCCGATTTGCCCAAACTATCTTTTTTCAATCCGAAGATTCGACCTCTCAAACTCTGACGGTTGCTCGAGATGAGCTCGGAATCTCCACTGCGCTTTTCAGTCGTTGAGTGTCACAAATCGCAATGCAACGAAAATTTGACCATCAAGTTGAGAATAACTTTCTCATATACACTTGATGAGTGCGCAGTTCCCGATGCGCTTCAGCTCCTGTTATTCATTAATTGGATACTGAAATTTTAATCATTTGCGTATTTCGGTCAAATATCTTTTGCATACGAAATTTCATTAGTATCGGACAACTCCTTTGTCATTCTTTTGTTATATATATATATATATATATATATATATATATATATATATGTAGGATTTTCCATCAATTATTATTATTAATTTTTATTTTTTTCAATCTACTGTAAAGGTAGTTCCTCCGATACTCAATAGATGTTTGCCACGATTCAAGGTCATGTGATAAGCTCGTACAGCGCCACCTATCCGAGAATAAAGACTAAGTGACGCTCGTTTCGCGCTCTGCTTTTTGCCGCCACTTTCTCACTTCTGTTTTCTTTTTTTCGCAACCCGCGTCGGAAGTAAACTTCAACGCATGACGCGTTCCAACGTCCATCGATAATGTAGGTTAAATGGGGCAGCCATCTATCTTTATCTGACGAACTGGTCAACTTGCTTTTAAAATATAATGTAAATGCGCTTTCATTCTTCATCATCTCTCGTAATAAAAGTAAAATACAAGCAATCTTTGAATATCATCAACAGCATTACATGGATCAAAGCACCCCTGGACAGCCAGCCATTGCGTAAGGCAAACCATCAGTAGATTCGGGATGAACAATCTCCTTCCACCCCAATATCTACATAATTTATGAGTTCGGCCGGATTTCACAAAATTTATGGCTGCTCCGGCCGGATTCCTTCAAAATGTAATTGATTGGACCGGATTGCGTCAAAAGTGTGGGAGAGAATTACAAGAAAGAAAATTGATGCTTTCGCCCTGAGATCAGCTCATATTTCCCAGATGCTAATGCCGACGTATGCCTTTACAGCAAGAATAATGGTGTCCAGCGACGACGTATCTTCTAGCAAAAGAATAGCCAGTGTTCAGTGACAACGTATGCCTCTACAGCAAGAATAGCCGGTGTTCGGTGACAGCGTATGCCTCTACAGCAGAATAGCCAGTGTCCAGTGACAGCGTATGCCTGTACAGCAAAGAAATAGCCGAGTGTATTAACGGATATACTACAAAGAAAATGTGTACCTCATCCATTTCCACGATTAGTTTTCTACGACATTGAGAGTGTGTCCCGCCTACAAGTAGAGACCTCGGTTTTCTATCATCAAATGCTTCGCATCAAGTTGTTTATTTATTGCTAGTGATAATCTAAATGTGTGTTTTAGTTTAAGCTCTTAGGCCGTCGATTCCTGAAAGAGCTTACGTTGTTTAAAAATATATATATATAAAATCCAGCGTATATAAATGTGCAAGTTTCACCGCAAGATTCAGGTACTGTAAGAGCATTTATTTTTCGGACAATCATCTAATTCTAATGAAGTGCCATCATGTAATATTTAATTATAAGGAAAGTATCTGAAAGTAAATTAAACGTATTATTTATAAGTTACATTTTTTATTTTATATATATTTTCAAAATGTCATCTTAAGTTCAAAATCTAGGAGTGTCTTTTTT